>QKMV01001197.1:1871-17158 GCA_003287335.1 Lednia tumana
GGCGTGTTGGATACACCGGTTCTCGTGAGATCATCGAATTCAAGCAACATTGCGATGGGTCGTGGGTGACCGAACGGCTTGGCGTGTTGGATACACCGGTTCTCGTGAGATCATCGAATTCAAGCAACATTGCGATGGGTCGTGGGTGACCGAACGGTTTGACGTGTTGGATACACCGGTTCTCGTGAGATCACCGAATTCAAGCAACATTGCGATGGGTCGTGGGTGACCGAACGGCTTGGCATGTTGGATACACCGGTTCTCGTGAGATCACCGAATTCAAGCAACATTGCGATGGACCAGAGATTGGATTGGTTGGGTGATCATACATACCAAGGTCAATTTCTGTTCGGGAGAGAGGCTGGAAGGTTTGAAATTAGTGCGACAGCGTCACTCCCCTTGCAATCCACCTCTCGACAGTATGGATTAGTGGAGGAATCTCATGCTGTTCGAGTCGTACCGTCCTTCGGAAGGGACGTTAAGCGGTGGTCCCCTTGGTGCTTGTCGACAGGAGTAGGCTACGTGCCGGCACCGGGTTTCCCCTCTTCCCTGTTAGGTTCATCATCACCCTCATCATCACCCTATCATTCACCAACGCCATTAGACCAGTGCCACAGGGCCAGTTGTCAATTCAGTGCGTCGTTAAACAACAGTATATAAAAAAGTAATGTATCTAGCGTAGAAGGGATAGGAAAAACTTAAGTTCTTTCACTAACTGAACTGAACTTTTCGCTAGAATTGGGACAGAAATGGGATAGGAAACATGCAAGGAGGCGGGCACCGCAGGGTCAGCTGTTAATCAGGTACTTTCAGCTTTGCCGAGAACAAATGTGCAAACGCAGGGTAAACCACGTGAACATAACAGCCGGACACGAACTTAGCACCTCGTGTTTATCAGTCAGTGCGCTCGAGCTGTTCGTGGAACCTTCACTTCTCGATCACCTAAATGGTTACTTGGTCGCGAAGCTCATTTGAGGAGCTTACTTTCAAAACGCAACATGTCCATTAGACCTAGTTTTGAGATAATGAGCATTAATGTGTTCTTAAGTTGTTGCTTACATTTAAGTAAAGCATGCTATGCAAACATTTCAAACATAGTTATTTAAAACAGAATATCATTATGAGAAACCTAAAAAAAAATGCACTACTGTGTAATTTATATTTTTATTTTTGACATGTTGCGTTTAGAAAGAAAGTAGTGGACAAGTTGCTTTTTGATACGAAACGCACTTTTATATCTTTGAGTATAATAAGGGAATTTTATTAATAGTCTCGATTTATCCATAGAAAGTAATGAAGTTCGCAATTAATGCAATTTGCATCAATTTGAAGATTAAAAAATTTCATATTTGCGTTCGGTATGCCTGTACATGGATTTGTAAATGCCAAGAGATTTGGGTCAATGTCACGATACCTGTCAATATTAGTAGAATTAGGGAAACGTTTACACATTATATCAATGATAACAACTACACAATTTATATTTTCGCATTCGCAGCACCAACTTCGAAACGTCTTTCGGCTTCTATCCTCGAAAAATTTGCACTTGCTAGATTCACAAAATTACACAGTATGCCATACATCCCTCGCACTCTTCTTTTTATCAACATTCCACACATTAACAGGTATTTTCTTCGATTCTTAATTGTTTTTACACACTAAGGTACGCGAGCAAAGTGACAGCCGTAATGAAATGCAAGGAGGAGTTTGAAATGCGCGCAATGTGGGCGATGCCTGATTGGTCGAAATGGACATGTTGCATTTTGATTGCAAGGGTTCTAGGACAAGTTGCTCTTTGATAAAATCGCCACTTTTAACATGCAGTTTGCATTTGAAGTATTGCGTTTTTAAAAAATCTAGAAAAGGTATTAAGAAGAACTTGTTTCGATACTTATGCTGCCACCTCTAGCTCAAATTGAATTTTTTTGGACATGTTGCGTTTTGAAAGTAAGCTCCTCAATTGTAACCAACCACACTTGAAAAATCAGACTCAGACAAGTATAGTCGCGGGGAACGAATTTTGTTCTAGAGCTGGGGAAATTCGTTTAAATTTCAGAGATTAAAATTGGTCTATTGTGAAGAGGGGGTTGGGGGGGGGGTTATGGTACTCCCGACACTCTTATCTCGTCGACTTGCATGGTCGGTATTAAAGGTACGAAGCAATTAAGGCGCGTCGTACCCGGGGCGTTTTAATGTCTCCAGGCAAGATTACAGGAGCTCGACGCTCATGCCACCAGTCGACGAAAGCAAAGCAAACCGAACTATTTGGGTCATCAAGACCGTGAAGTTATCTCGGTACATACCGACCATAAATCTCGGCCGGTATACCGTACACGGATCTGGAGAAACTTCGGAAATCTTTCTTTAAAATCAGTAAAATACACAATCCTCCTCAAATCTAGATTGAATTCCCTATATAATTTACGGATGGAGAATTGTTTTTCGACCACAAATCTGTTTTCACGTATTAAATTCTTAAGACTCATGCCTTCTGCCTAATCTCAGCACTAGTTTTCAAATAAACTGTTAGTAAATGGGTTTCAGTGCTGAAAACTTCTAACAAACAAACTGCCAACGTTTCGCTAGCTATATTTTAAGCTTCCTCGGGGCTGTCCGGACAATCGGACATCACCCCGAAGAAGCTTTCAGTATAGTTAGCGAAACGTTGGCAGTTTGTTTGTTAGAAGTTCTGAGCAGCTAAACCCATTTAATAACAGTTTTTTTGAAAACTAGTGCTGAAATTAACCAGCAGACAAGAGTCTTAAGAATTGAATGTTTAAAATGTGTCTGATAAAGTGGGATTTCGAAACCGAATGATTTATCTCACAACGATTCTGCTAACTATCAATCCAGCAGGGACGCCTTTACGAAATCGCCAAGTTAGCAAACGCTGCTCCGCGTGACAAAGAGGGTAGACCCCGGACCCCGACTTCATAGTCTCTATTGCACGAGAGCCGGATGACCAACAAACAGCCATTATTCCGGCAGGAGAGCTGAAGGATTCCGGAACACATTTCCTGGTTCCGGTGCGGTGGATTGCAGTTTCCCGGTGGCATCCACGAGGCTTAGACCACTAAAGAGCTTCCCGGCTTCCCTGCTTCCCGAATCGTTCGGCTTCGGATCGCTTCTTGTTCAACTGAGCGACTCAATCGAACTGGCCGTTTCAGAAACGACGGGATATCGTTTTTCGCCTAACTCCTGAGGTATAGGCTGCCCCGCAGTGCATCGTTGCCACGTGCTTACTATTTGTAACGATTTTATTTACTGATGCCGGAATGTTGGGATTTGAATAAATCAACGTTGGAGCTTTTGAATTTCAGCGAGAGAGGCGATTGATTCTACATCTTGATCTGAATATTATGCACCCTGGCTAGATGTTTCCCTGGCGTGTGTGCCCCAGTTATAGATGATTTGTAAAATAGATCAAGAGTTGTTTTTCGGCTGTCACAATCGGGGTGAAACTTGATGGTTTTGTAAAGAGTACCTATGCGCGAGGGCGCTTTTCACTTGAATTATGGAACATCCATCCTGGATGTACGACATCAAGTTTTACTTGAACCGACAAAAAACCAACAGACTAGCGATAAAAAACAGAAAAAAAAATAAATAGAAAAAGAGACCGGGAAATGTATCATGGCTATCACATAGCGCTCTTTTCCCATCTCGTTTCCACTCATTCTTATCCCAGTCCCACATACCGAACCCCCACACTCTCATTGATTCCTATATCTCCCTCTCCTTCCTTCAATCACATTCGTACTCCACATCCAGTCCCGTCCTCGTCCGTCTTATTGAACTCGTATATCTCTGGATCTGAGCACAGTGCTCGCTGCTCGGGGTTGCGTCGATGACCTCGATGGACCTATCCATCACCAATGACAAGCTTACGATCAGGAGGGAGAGATTTCCACCATGGCTGAAGGCAACTGGCGTAGCGGCCTGACTGGACTAGGAACTGGCACGGCCTTGCTCTGAAGAGGTTATTTATTAGACGACGTCGTCCAGGGGGGTTGAAAGAAAGGAACGCCGTCGCCGCCGCCGCCGCCGCCGTTGCGTGCAGATATTGATGGCCAGATGCCGTTTGTGTTTGTTGGTGTTGAAATGACTTCGGTTGCCGATTTCAATTATCGCTAAATCGGTAGCGGGGTGGTTGGTGCGAAAGGCGCGCCAGTTTTTCTTTGTTTTGGAGCAATGCGTCGCGGCGTTGTTTGTAATTGCCGGCAATGGTTGTTAGAGACTGAGAAAAAACAACTGTGCAACCACGAAGTTTCTAGTTTCTGTGCGGTTGTAATGAAAATGGAAGCTTAAGTTATGTAGGAAATAAGCAAACGCTATTCATACACCGATAATTTGGCGGTGGAAAAAAAATTGTTCGGTCATTGTGCGAGTTGAAAATGTGTAACAGTTACGCGGTCGCGGAGAAGTTTGGTGGATTAATTTAAACTGAGTACCCATGTTTTTATCGACTAGTTTGCTAATAACAATGAAAATAAAATCCTAAAATACGAGAATATGTGTTCTTCGTGGAAGACTGTAGCAGGGTGTGGACTTTTCCACCATGGAAATCTATACACTCAAGCAAAATAGGTGACCTTGCTTGGCCAGACGCTGTTATCTTGATGTATTACAGCGCGCTACGATCGAAGAATATAAATTAAGGCCGATGCAGGGCAAATTTCCACCCACGAAAACACTAGTAAACTATAAACGTAATTCCATTTCCGATGAGGCCATCTTTGTAAGTGGAACCCGTGGCGCATTGTCCGGCCAAGCCGGCCATATCTGTGCACGGGGTTGACGTTTTTGCCGTTCTGCACAAGAGCATCAGGGGGTGTGGGGGTGTGGGGGGTGTATAGGGGTGGGGGTCGCTGGACCGACGGAGTGAAATGGGATGGACGCCGAAGTGGACGTCGAGCACGGGTCGCGGCCGGCCGCCGCTCGGCGGGAAGAGGCGCCATTACAAATTGACGTCGTTGATTGATGGCATTAGGGGACGCCGTCGGCGTCGCGGGCGTCGCTTTTACTATACTGCTATGCAGGCAAAGCTGACTGTTGGGGTGGATATGTCGATGAAACTGCATTTTATTTACTTTTCGTGTGGTGCAGTCGATAATTTTAATAAATCGATTTTTCTCTAGGTCATGCGTCTATTAGGGGTAGGGTCGTTTTGTCGGTAGATTTTGAAAACGATTTATAGTATTAGGGTTTGGCGAGGTTCGTTCGGAAATGATATCTAACAAAGGCGACTTGACCACCTCGAACTTTACAAATATACTGTTTTGTAGTTTTTATTTTATTTTGGGCCGAATAAATGGGAACACCTGCTCTTATCTTCGAGCATGCATAGAATTCGTAGCAAATAGGCATTACGTCTTCAACGACGTAAAGTGCTACATGTTATCGAAAAACTTAAATATTCCCTGTGGTGTTTGTACCCGGCATATAATCGATATATCCAAGTCATTAATTCATATGCATCCGTCTTCTTCTGCGGATGATTACAGCGGGACGGAGTTTCAGCTTTCAATTAGTCTTGATGACAAAAGAATGAAGTATTCATGTTTCGGCATCAAAGAAACGGTGATCGGAATTGACTGAAATGATAATCTGGCCGGTGGAAACACGGCTATGCACTCACAAAAGCACGGCGCTCCAGCGATCGAGCGACAAACGGCGACGTCATTAAACTTGTAAATGGATCCGAGAGCGCCGAGCGCGCGACCACTTTTCGTTTTATTTTTCATTCGGGAAAATTTTACTGATAAAGTAAAATTAGACTAACTTTTATCTACACTTCACAATTCTCTCTAGTACGGCACGCCTTGTTTTACTGCTCTGTTTGCGCATGGCAAGTATACGTCCGACTTCGAACAAAGTCTGGTCAGGATTTTTGAAATATGATTTCAGACAGAAAATTTTAAGCGCATTTGGAGATACATGCAAACTGCAAGTCGCGGGAATGTATTTGGAGGTGCTCACATTAAGGTGACAGCACCGGGTGTAGTCACTGTTAAACAATTCTTGATATTTATGTAAATGTGATTGCAGAGATTCAATTCATCCATTTTCCTATCTCGCCTTGATAAAAACTGTGTCAATTAGGTAGACCTAACCTATATAAATAAATCCTGTTAGTATATGTGAACTAGGGCGCTAGAACCAAGGGAAAATCAAATGGTTGGACCTGTTTGAGAATTATGATCAATCAAGTGCGATCTGATCGGTAGTTTTGTAGAAAGGTGGTCATTCTGCGGGTAGTAAAGTGGTCAACGGCGGTGATTCGCTCGGGTATCTTTTCGTTTACGAGCGACGCGTTGTAAGAGTTGGTGGAAAGCGATTCCTTGGCATTGCTCACGCATTCCAGCCGTTCTGGACCCCGCGATCCTGTCACTTTTCACGCAGTGAAACAGATTAAATGAGCTAAAATTTGGTTTTGGTTTTCCATACGTTTTCTCGGACGAAATCTCCTCGGTTTTGGGACTAAATGATCTCACTGACGCACCGGCGCACGCACAGAATCATTTAGTTCGAAAAACACTCGTGGAAAACCAAAACGAAAGTTCAAATCATTTCGTCTTATCTCACAGCTCGAAAAAACACTGATGTGGGCTCCTGACATCTTGAGACCATTGCCTTCTTGATGGAGTTAGCATGAGCTCTTGCGGACTTTTAAGTCGGCTTGTACCACGAAAACTGTGTTTGATGACTTCGGGATGGGGTTGTTTTTTTCGTGCTATATATAAGAGATTGCTTACTATTTTATTGGTGAATTACAAACTATTGGATGCACTATTTGATTTGATAAATGGGTTTGTACTAAATGGATGTTACATCACTAAATAACGCATACTGTTGTAGAAGGTATCAAACAACAATCAAATAAGTGTTTTTTTAAACCATTTATGAAACCAAACGTCTTACTTCTAGAAGAATACTTATGTTTAAAGAAAATGAAAAGACCCGTCACCGGAAACTCATACCTCCCCCCAAGGTTCTACAATTCGCTTTTAATAAATACAGAGTGGCCAAAAATGTTCTAATTTCCAAAACACGTCAAACATTACTCTAAACGAATAAACGTCATGCAGAAAATACTACTTTACTGAACTTTTGGCCGTACTGCATTATAAAAAATCTCTTTTATACCAAATTAAATGTTTTTTTTGTATTTTTTTTTGTTTAATAAGGTATTAGAAATGAATTGCGATGGCCCGCGTCTTTGGGGCAACTTACCCGCTCGGTTGGACTGATCTATCATCGGCTGTACGATTCGGCGCCGAGCGTTGATGAACCTTGGGGGGAGAGAGACAGAGAAGAGAGAGTTAGAGAGAGAGTAAATCAAGAGAGAGCGACTCAAACTTACCGCTCGCCCCAGCGCGATTTGATTGGTCGATTAAAGGTTGCACTATTCTCCGTCTGGCGTTGATAAACCTGGAGAATTTAAGACAGTGAACATTTTGGCAAGTAACAAAACAGAACGAAACAAAACACCGCCAGATTCAATATCCTACAAGTGAAAAATTGCAAATAATGTCAGTAACATTTCCCTTAAGGGCTGGTGTTATATCTTTCTGACAACTGACAAGTGACACGTCCCATTTTACTGTGATCGATACGTTTTAAAGCTAAACAAAATAGTTATCTATAACCTTCTTTTTGAAAACTCTACCTTAACTTAAATCCTGCCTACAACTTTAAAACAGTCATCAAAATCATAAGACAGGCCCATACAAAATACAAGGACGTTGTACCATTGAATACGTTCAGAACTTTCCAGCAAGGAGCAATTGCTTAAACTCTTAGACGTTCAGCACTTTTATTTACAGTTTCCCCCGAAAAGTGGTTAACATTTCCATAAACGAAAGCAGCAGGTAGATGCAGCACATGGTCACGTGGGAGTCTGCGTATCCAATCGCACTAACACAGTTGGACACCGGAAGTGATTGGTTTCTCACGCGGCTGATTGTCGATCTCCCCAGGTCCCAAACCAATACCAAGCACCCATCCTCCTAGGCCGATCCCGTGCACCACATTTCACCACTCCCGTCAGAACCCACAGGAATATATTACTGTCGCTGGAAACTATACGGAGCCAAACTATATGCGGATTCACAATTTTCTTATCTCCCAAGGGTTGTAAGATGTAAAAATACGATGGTCTCTATTGTATAATATATAGCCGCAAAATCATAATATTAAAGCGATCAACAATAAACCGTCATCAGATTTTTATAATCTGATCTTCGGTGCAATAACACACTGTCAAACAGAGACAGCTCTCTGCAATCACTTTGGTTGTATACAATGCGTCTCAAGGGAGAAAGTAACGTGTACTTCTTCGAAAAAATACGAAGGTTTATTGCTTTTTCGGAAGTACCTAAAAATGTTCATAATAATACGATCGGTAACCCTCCCCTATTTAATGGATCCCCGAATGACACGTCAAAAGTATCCCTTCCTGCAATGCATTTTTTATACGAAAATTGCATAACAATTTGTCACGGACAAGAGCAAATGGGTTTGATGTGGGTGGAACACTTCAGTCCATAGTTGGATCCTACATAAGCTCTGTAATGCATTTTTTCCATTAAGATATCGATTCTGTGGTAAGTTCTTTCGAAAGATCCATCCATCGACAATTCCGAGCCACCACAATAACATATAAAAGAAAACAACTTCATTTTCCATGATGCGGATCCTTAGCAATGCCATCGTCATCAAAATATCTCTTCCGCGTGCGTCCGTTTCAGAGCTGGAAAACAATTTTATTGCGCCGATCAAGAAAGTGTGTGCCTCGCAGCGAAGACTAATTTTCTTTTGGGGGTTTAGTTTTCACCGGTGGGGCGGCCGGCTCCTTTGTATCGTTCACCCGTGGCGCTCCCCAAAAAACTCCCGCTGATTGTCAGCTGTCGGTGACAAGCACGTGATCAAAACATCGAGACGCGGGGGGGCTGGCCCCGATGGGGGGCAAATGAACCCATCAACTTTATACCTTAACGGCGATCAAAAATATGGAAATAAAAACTTTTAGTGAGTTGATATTGGAAGCAAAGCACCGAGTGAAAAATGAATCTCACCAATTCCATACAAAGTTTGTGAATCACGTGGTAACACTTACGATCTTTCTAAAAAAGTAAAATGAAAATCTTCAGTTTCAGCATAAATTATTCCCATATTTTACTTTACGTCTAGATAAATGAGGCCTTCTGAAGTCGAATCCTATATAATGCATTATGGAAATTAAAGTGTACTAATGAAGATTACTTTAACGCAATCTCCCGGTTTTTTCAACCCCTAAGCTAAATCTGTTATCACACTAGCATTAATTGCAAAATCGATGTGTTTTTTCCTTCTAGCAGACGCCCTCTTATTTGATGAATTCAACGTGATTCCCCTAACACAATGAAGATTTGATCCTGGCTGGATCATCAGGGAGGTGGTGGGGAAGGGGGGACACTACTAAGGCAGGGTGCCTTACATGGATTAGGGAGGGGTCGAGAGGATTATGAAGAAGGTAATACCAGTCACACCTTCTAATTCACAGTTAACACCCACAGTAATAGGGTAATTCACACCTACGCCTAAACTGTGTAGCTTATGACAAATCGTAAACGAGCCAGTCGTATCGTGAAAGGTAACAAAATGGTGCATGCGAGAGGTGTATTAATGGCTTTAAAAACTCCCTTAACTCGTGATGGAAACGAATCCATCAATAATTCGGTAAACAAGTGAACGTGCAACCTCTTTAAGCCGAGCCAAATTAAACACTGCAATATTGCCCGACGCGAAAGATATTTTTTAATTACACGAAGAAAAAAAGTTAACGAGATTGAAAAAAGCAAAATGTCCATCAGTCATCTTCAGTGATCGAGCCTCGTCTTTCCGTGAGCGACCCACGGCTCATTTCCTTGGCCGTGAATATCACTTGCATCTTGCTTCGCCGTCCCCGCTAAGCCTAATGTCTTTGTGTGTCCCATATGACATGCCCTCCCCCCCGGTCCCCCTCATGAGTCATGCCCCTGCCCACGCAGCATCCCTTGCTACATTATAACAATGTTTCGTCTTCCGTAAGAAGTAGCATATCAGATTCACGAGTGAATTCAAGAATAAAATAATAATACACGCTTCGTAGATTTCTTAGCCCACATCTATGCGTTTTTATGCGAATCGCTTCGCTGGGGATGATAAATGGGTAACTAAACTCTTGTGGAAGTTTTTGGGAGAATTTGCGAAATTAATGCCAGCTGAAAATATGTTATAACATACTACGTGAGCGGTTTAATGAATACAAAACGGTGAAAATATACATGCGAAAAAGAGGCACCATGTTTGCGAAACTTCGGTGACGAGAATGAAAACAATGGCTTTTGTGTGATTAGAATTGCCTTCGATCACTACTACACACAGCTAGTCTTTTAATAGCGTTAAAACCGTGCTTTTTTCTAGATCAATGGAGTTGCTAGTTAAAATTTGAATGCAGTTTCAGGGTAGCATGGATTGTCAAAACTGTTGGAGCTATAGAACTAGAAGAATTGGTTCGTATTCTAATTTCCAAACAATTCCTCCCACACTGATGCACATTGATCTGCGGATGTGGCATCGTGTTCAATTCGAATTGCAGAATGAAGGGTGAAACATTACACAAGAGTCGAGGGTGGTATATAGCAGCACCCAACACCCAACGTGGAGAGAGAGTGGGTAGGGGGATGTTTTTCTAGACAATTTGTTCGAAAGAACATTAATCACAAGAGGGGACATGAATGAGCTCGACATCATATGAAAGAGACTGCTAGAGCGATTACACGAAAGGGGTACGCGTATTCGGATCGAGTAAAAACATTGGGGTTAGGCGGCAATGTGCGCTATTCAAAACTTTGCATAACAGGAGCAACGCGCCGAAACAAAAGAATGCAAACATGAACATCGAATAACTGTAATTCGCAATATTCATCTATACAAGCATCGAAATTCATTGACATTTGCTATCGACCGCCGCGGCGTCAGCTTTTGACATCGGCAGCAAACTGTGATATGAAAGTCACGCAACGAGCCAGTTATTTCTGTCAATTCATAACAAGGCAAACGTCACTGGAAAATGCTAAAAAGCATCAAAAGTTTCTTTACTTTCCAAGAAAAATTAAATTCGTTTCATCAGGTAGCTCTCAGCTACGCCAACGAGCAGCAAAGTGGACGACGGCTATCTTGTGGTCATTGCTTTCCAGGACAACAGTCGCATGCGCTCCCTAGGGCTATCAAATGGTCCAGCCAGTATAGAATCTAACCCTATATGCAGCATCCGGCCACGGCTTGGACCAAGTCTTTGCTACTATCTTCGGCTTTAGAGAGAACAAGGAGTTATGGCACAGGCTCATGGATATGGGACGCTCGGGGATTGAAGAAGAGACCTCCAGAACACGAAATACCCCAGAGGGGGTGATAGAAAACAAACCCCAAACTCCCACACATACAGAGCGAGAGAAGACGTACGTAAAATATATAAAGGGGATGCGCAATGGAAAAAGTTCGACAAATAGGGCTTTTAGCGGGTGTGTGTGTGTGTGTGTGAGCGCGTTGTGTGCTCTATGGCTGCAAGAAAACAAGCCAGTTGACTTGTCATATTTTTAGTTGCGTGGCGGTGGTGGTACTGCTTGCTGATTCTAAGCGGGCAAGAGGCAGTTTGGGCCGATGAACAATTTCGGATGGAATTGGGCCGGGGTTACGCTAACTGCACTTATTGGCTACTTGCGGGCGATTTCTATGCGTTCCGTGCGACGCCGAAGAAAATAAGAATGCTTTCTTGAGAGATTGGAGAGCGCGGTTTTGATATTTGGTCAGAAGCCAATTTAGCTCGCACGTGTTTCATATATACGATGATATTAGTAAAGCTGGCAGTGTGATTGGAGAGCTAATGTTGTCTGTATAGTATAAGTTGCGAAGGCTTCTTCTACATGGAATCATTCATTGCAGCTGTTGGTGTTTATTATTTTGGGGGGTCATCATTAGATCGTCGGAGGGGCACAAAGGGCCATGTGTCACAGGTCAGTCTCATTGCCATCGGTGCCGGCTTGTACTGATGGCTCCCTCAGTGTTTGAAAGATGACAGCAACCAACACGACTTTTGGTAGAGTGCGTTTACGAGAGTAATGCAAACGCATTGTTACACATCTGCACTGTAGAAAGTCGTAGACACATTGCTATTGACGTACAAATTCCTATAAACATGCCCGCGCATTGGTTCACGGTCGAAGTTACACTGCGATTCTGCCGCCTTGAGAGCAATAAAGGATTTAGATGGAGAACCCACTAATAATCACTAGCATACACTACAGAAAGCCATCAATCTTTCGACCAAGCAATATTCTAACTCTCCCACCTAATTACAGACAAGCCTTTGCACTTTACCAAACGCGTCAGCCATCTTTCTTGGACCGCCGCGAACGATTCCTCCCCTTTGAGCTTGAACTCTTGTTCCGGAACGTTTACTTTGTTTCCCACTCAACCCTTTCATTTCGCGCTCTCGCGTCTAAATCGCTTGAAGGGCGCAAGCTTCATCCATTGGATAATCCCACGGCTAATGATCATTCTCGCCTGGCAAGCTCCCGGGTAGTCTTGCAACCAATTTCCTTGCAATTTGCTTTTCTCGCTATTTCCGTGCTCGGGCGAGGTTTCGGGGAGACGTGGCTGCATTGGAACGGGAGGAGGCTGGGAGAATAAATGCCAGAGATCGCGTTAGCGTGGAGACTGAATGGCCACTGGACGGACTCTAATCACCCCTTAACACAGGCCAATGGGAAAAGTCTGGACAGTGGACACGAAGGGTTCGTAATGTATCGATCTAGGTCCACGAATATACCGTTTAAACTTGCAACGATACCATAAAAACAACTTACGAAACAGTCTTTACTCTTTGCCAATATACTTAAGTGAATGTGTTACAATATAGAAATGTTCTCATATCTGTGATGTTTCGTACGAACTTCATCATGAAAATACTGGAAAGTAAAATGCTACGTAGCTTCCAGTGGACTAATCAGGGAATTGTTATTGCTGTGCAATTATTTCCTATACACAGCCCAAGGGTTAAAACCACAACATATAGCGACCGTATATACAGGAGTGCCGGATTGAGGGTCTGATTAGACTCAAATGAGTATTATTTCTGCAGCGTGAGCGGGGGTGGAACAGAACAGACGAAAGGCAGAAAGGGTTGAGAGGGGTGCGAATGACAGCCGCACAATGAATTACACACAGTACGGAACAGCAGCGCTATTTTCTGATTGGTCCCAAGTGTGTTGAATGTTATTACAACATTCTTGTCATTACCTCCATTACTGTGTAATAGCTCTCGGATAGGACAGGGGATGAATGATATCCATCCACCTTGCCTGGTGATGGGGCATAGCAATCGCCGAGGGGGTTGCGTTCGCCATCTTGGGGTGAACTTTTCTTTTACGTTTGAAAACTTTGTGAATGGAGTATAGCGAAAGGATAATGAGCCGTGTATTTTTTTTTTTGGTGACAGAAATCTGCGTTTAAATTTCGAAGCACATAATCAATCTTTTAGCACAAATAAAAATGATCGGTTCCCAAAGGTTTATGGCTGATCTTCAGTTCACGAAAAAAGCAATTCACGACAGAGTGGTTCGCGCGTCTACTTTACGAAATTGCATTTTGGCACAAAGTTTGCGCGCGGCGCAAGTTTGCAAGGTGTTTTATGAAGTTTGAATCGAAGAGAGACGTTGGATGGGGCTGTGGTGTCGGGGACGAGGAGGGGCTGGGGGGGACCGGGGCGTCCTTGGGGAGAGACGCCGCGACGGCCGCGACGCCGAGATCAGTCACCGGAAACAGAAGACAAGTGAGCCGTGAACGGCGTCTTACCGAAGCAAAAGGAAAGGCGCATGCAGCGCCCGCTCGGCTGCGGGAAATAGACTGGAGAGAATCGAACGAACCGTTGGGAAAGGGAAAATTCGTTGCACAATGCTGCACGTGGAAACGGAAATTTAAAAATAAAATCTTGTACACTTGACTGTAAAAATGGTTCAATAATAAACCACATTCAAAAAGTCGTTACAGAGACGATTAAAATCGTGTGTGTAATGCTTTTCTTATGGGGTTACATTTTAAGAAGTCCTTATTGACTCTAGATTAAGCCTTTTTGAATGTTGTCTATTCGTTCAAAACTACTCACCCTCAAGTGTCAACTTTAAATCAATCGCAATAAATGTCTAATAATATTGTCATCGTTAATGATCCAATGAAAAATACGCAACCCAGCTAACATAACAAATTCCAGCCCACAATATTTTACTGGCCATTGTTGGTGCGGCGCTTCTAATTGCATCCAAAGCACATGTAAACGAAGGATGCGAAATTCCACGACAAAGTGCTTAAAATTGTTTTACATCGCCAATAAATAACGTCCAGGCGTTCAACTTATGCATGGCAAATAATTTAGTGCAACACTAATATTCTCCTCCCCCTTTATGACGGTGTATATTGTAATATCTGCATTTTGCATTCGTTGGTTCTCTCCCTAGCTGCTTTATTATCAGACTGGTGGATCCCAATTAAGAGGCAGCAGCTGTGAAAATTAATGGAGCGCTGCTTTTAAGATGTAATTGGTCACATTCATATTAGTGGATGCAGCGCGGCACACGGCCGTAGACCATGTTACATACACGCGTGACTCCCTCTGTGCTCCGGGTACGTAACGACAACTTCAAGGTGGAGATCGCGGGAGACGTGAATAGTTTTTGAAGAAAATACATTTTAAAGAAACTAATATGGTTTTACATACTACGCAAAAACGGACAATGGCCCCGAAGAAGCTTTCAATACTAAATTTTTAAGACTCATGTCTTCTGTCTAATTTTTAGCACTAGTTTTCAAAAACACTGTTAGTAAATGGGCTAAACTGCTGAGAACTTCTAATAAAACAAACTGCCAACGTTTCGCTAACTATATTGAAAGCTTCCTCGGGGCGAATGTCCCGTTTTTCTCAAAGCTTTCAATATAGTTAGCGAAATGTTGGCAGTTTGTTTGTTAGAAGTTCTCAGCAGTTAAACCCATTTACTAAAAGTTTATTTGAAAACCAATATGGGTTTATGAAGAATATTAAAATCACTTTGGAAATATCTGCCTGCTCGAGGTATTGAACCTCGGATCTCTGGTTTTCATGACCGTGGTTGCTCTTACCATCTGAGCCGTTGTTCGATGCCCCACGTGGCAGACATTTTTTAAGCATGATATTAATATTTTTAAGAATATTAAAATCACTTCAAAAATAC
>QKMV01001198.1:0-17157 GCA_003287335.1 Lednia tumana
TATGAACGACCACTCGCTCTGCCCGACATCTTGACTCTCAGTGGCGCCATCTGTTAGGACTGATAAACGCGAATAGACCACATTCAAAAAGTAATTCCAGCGACGATTATAATCGTCTTCTCTTATGGGGCTGCATTTAAAAAAGTCCTTATTGACGGGATTAAGCCTATTACTTTTTTGAGACTCATTTTTCAGCATTTTAACCCAGTTATTAACAGTTTTTTTAAAAGGGATTAAGCCCTATTTGAATGTTGTCTATTGAAGTAACTATCCAGTGAAAATTTTTACCTTCCTACGAACTAACCACTATATAGAATTATCAAATGGATTATCCATAGTAACATTTCGTTATGGAATTTGTGTAGAAAATAACAACTTTCAATAAAAAAACGTTGCTGCGCGGGTCTCCGTCTGCCCTCAAGATGCGAAGTCGAAGTAATCGATTGGTTCCGAAGGCTTAGGAAGTGATGGTGCAGATGTGGTCGACGAACTTTGACTAGCATTCGGGCCAGGAACGCTCCTAGACACCAAATATGTACAAATAATTAACCATAAGTCTCCAAAAAAACTAGCGCTAAGATTAACAAGTAGACGTGAGTCTAAAGAAATTGATAACCACGAAAGTCATTCTTGACTTCCTATTTGAACAGCAGAATCAGCAAATCAAGGATTGCCCATGCCAACTCTGGGTATGTTTTTTACATGAGGAAGACAAATATTTGCCATGTGAAAAATGCATCAACTTGGTCCAGAAGCCAATGCAACCTTGACAGCGACCCCATCCATAGCGCAGTGACAGATAGGGAGAAAACCCGGCCCTGGCAATATCACAAACATGTTTTTTTAAATCTTTTTCCAGTTGAATTGTTCATTTTCTTTTACAAGAAAATAACAGATAAAAGGTACATATGCATGGTTTGTACTATGTATTTTCAGACTAAAGGTCCGATCACAACAAAGACGCATCGCTTTTTTTTCTGGGCAATGACCGAGGCGTCGTTAGGAAGCGGATTGTCACACATTGGCCAGGAAGAACGCTATTTGTCTTTGTTGTGAATGGACCTCACGGGTTGCCAGGCTAGTTGGGCACTTGACGACTCTAAATACTAAGAGTTGATGTTAAATTGACGCAGCATGTCTTGACAATCTAATATTCTGATTATTTCAAGAGACGTTGGTTCTTTGTTTCTTGGGGCACCATAACAATAACAATAATTATTAATGTGGTAGGTGTGCTACCAAGCATCAACCAAAGTGCTAAAATATGCCATTGCAGATTGGCTAGTGTACCTGTTGCAAATTGAAAGCTGCCATTTTGGTATCTAATATGGGCGCTAGTTTGAAAAGTCAATTAATTTTTTTGTATGTGACCCGAACTGTAGACTAAATGCTGGTATTTTGGTGGCATGTGGTACTGTGGTGGCATTAAATTGAAACCTTCCTGTTGAAGCCACTGCTGCCATGGAAGTTACCACTATGCAGCATGCAATTTGCAATAGGAACACTAGAGCCAATGCATCATCCAGGTCAACTATACGTCTTTCAATGTCTTCGGAATCGACTTACCGCCATGCCATGTTGGCAGACACGCTCGGCGTCAAGGTTGTGGTCGAGTTGGTAAAGTTGATGACCGGCTTCGGGATTTTCCGTACGCCATTCTCGCGCTGGATTACTTCCATCAGGCTCATGCTCGGCAGCCAAACCTTGTCCCGGACGGCCGTTGCGACTACGTTTCGCTTCGGTTCTGGGTCGTAAGCCTCTGACTGGCAGCCAAAGTGCTCACAGCATTCATGGACAAAGTGCCGCTTGTCACGGTTCATTGGCTCGAAAGAGTAGCTCCGACTTTTCTGCTTCGACTGTGGATGAAAATGAGCGTGACTCTTTTGGCGATTACCACGCCTGGGGGGATAGTTCCTGTACCGCAGCGAACGACTATCTCAGTACCTATCAACTAATTTTCTGCCGTTCCCAGCTACGCAAAAAAATCGCTAAAAAACGTGCCGAGTAGATAACTATTTCACCCAGAATATTTTTCTGGGATGTGGTGAGAGACATTTTCTAGAGATATGGCTGCAAGTCTACCGGGGATGATGACCTCGTTCCAAAAAACAATTTCTATCACGTACTTCTGGGTCCGCTTTAATGTGTGGTTTTTTGCGTATTGTTTGGAATGATGGGGAAGGGGAGGGAGGGTTGGCAAGAAGATAGTCACTCTCGAGGAACAGTTCCACCATTTGCAAGGATAAGTTCCAGAAACTAGCATGGAGGAAACTCAGTTGGATTGGCTGCTAATTGTCTTTGAAATGCCCTTCAGAACATACGATGGAAGAACAGCAAGACACCTCTGTTACGCACCTGTTTGGCCAACTGCACAAGCTCCGTGAGTTTCGTGTGGATAATTTGACAAAAGTGCGGATCTTTCTTCGCCCAGCTCCGCATGAACTCCGAGTAGCGCGGTGTCAGCTTCGCCGACAAGTCAGGGTTGACGATCTGAAGGCCGATCGCCAGTCGGCGGTTGCGTTCCAGGATGCGGCACTCATCGTTGCAATCCAAACTGGAACGAGCAACCGAGCAACATTGGATCTACGTCTTTTCAACTTGGTACCAAAGATTTCTTGGGAATGGTATATTAAAGAATATTCCCAAGATATTTGAAAAAATGCACAACATTAGGAAAGTATTAAATATGCCATGTGGTTTTACCACCAACCACCAAACAATTGTAAAGCGTGTTTTTACAATTTTTGGCCCTAAGGGCCTCGTCTCGCGACCCTTCGGGGACGATAGCGCTATCATCTTCAGAGAGTGTGCCATACAGAGCAGGTCAAACACCAGCTGCATCAGACATCGCCCGAAGACGACCGCTCTATAACCCTAGAAGCATTGCGAGAGGCCCTGCTTAGGACCGAAAATCGCTTACAATAGAGGAAAAACCATAAAAACACAGTTTACATCAAATCAAGTCTCTGCAAACCTCCGTCATACTATCTAGCAATTGTTGCAACAAACAGACTCTAACTTCTTTGAATGATCCATAAAAAACATCAACTTATCACAATATTATTGTGCATAGAAAACATGCAGTAGTTGTTGGCAATGACCTATGTATATTGGCATGAATATGTTGTTTTCTGTGACGTGTCAAATGATAAAAATTCCCAGATGTAGGTTTTTTGGTGAAGCATACCAAGTGTAAAAAATCTATAGTACACAAATTATCTGACTGTGTACAATTCAGAAAAAGATTCTGTATTTTTTAAGTTAAGCTTGGCGCGACCTTTGCTGACCCTATTATATGTCAACACTAGTGCTTGCAGCAGAACTTCGGTCTTTCTTACAAAAATAAAGAGAACTTCTCTGATTGGCAAACGACGGTCGATTCACTTACGTTTTCAGAGTTAGCTTCCTCGTGCTAGAGCTGCCGGCAAGATCAGCTATGTCCACTGCATGACCCAGCTGCATGTCTGCCATTTTGGAAGCTAGCAGACTCGTTGCTATTTGTTGGTACTCCTTGGCGTTGTCGGCACACGCGCGAGACACCGAACGGTTTCCACATTCACATGTCACTTTCACCTGCGGGAGGAGAAATACATTTAGTCATGTACACTTAAAAAGCACAACCCCAACATTCAAAAACTTTACCTTTATACCCCCTAGTCCATGACAGCTTTTTTCCTTTCCCCTTTGTTTCCCTTACATCTCTCATCTCTCTTCGTCTTGCCATCGTTATATTACGATGTGATGCATGTGCTGGTGAGTGAACGCCAGATGCAAACATTTTTATTGCTGTGTATGTTTTGATTTTTTGTTGTTAATTTTACGGCCCAAATTTTTCCAGTTTTAAATTATTTTATTATAAAAAATCTACTTGGTTCATTTGCTCTAAAAAAATATACAGAACACTATTCTGGAACAGCTTGCAGGGGCAGTTTAAGTTTCAAGTCACTGGACTTTCTATTTGGGCTAGAGAGGGATCAAACCGACAAAAAAAACAAGTGCCAAAAAGCCTTGCTTACATAAGAAATGCATTGCAATTTGCACACTAATTTTGATGTTCCGCCACCAGCGGCGAGTGGCCTTCTTTACCGCAGCACACTGCATGGAAAAGGTAACCCAGCCTCAACTTTATTCGCTGCGGCGGAATTTAGTTTCACGTTCGATAAGCTAGGAGCAGCTTTTACGTTACGGTGGCACGGCGTAAATGTTTAGGAGTGCATGAAAGCAACTTTTGTACGTCACAACAGTGCACATCGCAGTGTTTGCTTCTTGGCAACATTGCTTAACCTTTCCACTGCAGAGTTCCTTTATACTCAAATCCAAAATTTGACAATAGATTGTACTGACTAAACCAGCTGACATCAACCTGAAATTTTTGGAGGCCACTCAAAGGTTCAATCGTTTGCTGCTAGGTGCGTAAAAATTCTATTTTTAATTTCAAGTCGGTCGACCAGTAAAAATTTCAAGAAGCAGCATTCCTGAGAGTACTGTGTGAGAGTGGCCTGTGAGTACCACTCATGGAATATGACTTGCCAACCAATTTTTGTAAACCTCTGCTGGCTCTACCGCTGAAGATAGCCTATGATAATAAGCAAGGAAGTTGGATAAGAAAGAATTAGGTCTGTTTACAAAATTGGTTGATCCCAGTCTGTTGAGATCGCCATTACAGGAAAACGAAAGAAATTTTACTAAAGTGCTTCTGAAGAGACCAAGTTTATTCTCGAGTCTTAACAATTTCTCGCTTGCTGCTAGCTTCAACAAAAGAGCCAGCAGCGGTATACCAAGGTTTCTTGCGCCGCTCACCATGTTTAATGAATAGAAGCTACGACGACTTCTGTGAAGGGGGTCGTCACTCTTTAGAGCTGAATGTAGCCGCTTCCTCAACTATGAGTTGCGGAAAATACTAAGCTAGTGTCCACAAGCCCTTACCGTTTCCCTGCAGGGCAGATCGGGACAAGCCCCCTCGTGGCACGGGGCGGTGCAGTTGTGTCCGCAGAGGCTCCTGGGGGTGGTGCAGGGCTGGCTGCATCTCGAGCCCGGCTTGAGACACGGGCCCATGTGGCACACCTGGATGCACTTGTGTCTGCCGCATGGCATCTCCTTGTCACACGGCAGGCCACACGACACGTTGGTCTCGTAGCAAGGGATGTTCTTGCGGAGCTGGAAACGTTACGTGTCCGTGGTGAAGATGGAAACAAGTATGAGGAAATTCAATGCGTGTGAATTAATCCAATACCGGGGCTAATATTGTGGTGGGAGATTTTTTTTCTTGCCATTTTCTACTTTCTTCTTGCCTGGCTCATACCTACTTTGCTTCGAAAGTGAGTTTTGATTACATTCAGCTTTAAAAAATGGAAGGAAATACACGTTGGGAACACAAAATCGAAACAAGTGTGAAATTGCACCGAAGAGGTTTGGTTTACAAACATCTGAATGTTCGGATTTCGAACCCGTTTGCAAGTGCCCCTATATATTTAAAATCCAATTAATCGATGCCAAGAAAAACATCGCCTGACACAGCAACTAGTACTCACTAAGTGGTTTCCGTAGCAGTACTTGGAGGTGAACTGCGTGCACGGTGGACATGTGGGGTAGCTGTGACAGTTGTGTTGCACCGGGTGCTCGCAGGGGTGGGCTCGCGAACACGGGTTTTGACACTCGGGGGGCCGTGTTCCGCAAGGAATCGGCGGGAGTGTCACCATCTTGCCGCACTCGCACACCAGCTCCTCCCAGCCTGCAGAACAACATTGTCAGGTTCAGACCTTTATTACATGGAATCGAAGTTGGAGTTTTTGAGCACTCATATTTGGTGCAGTATCAGTTTTTCCCAAGTCCCTTAAATAAAAAGTGCAGGTTGTCCCGTGGGTCTTGTTGAATTAAATTTCAACCTACTTGCTTCAAATGTAATTCCCTATTTTTGAACTCTTCTTTGTTTGTGAGTTATATGTAAATTATGTTTGGAGCAGATACTATCACATATTAATTGTGCAATGTTACACGCATGATTCCAGGCCCATCTGAAGAAGTGAATGTTTTAAAGGGAGGAAAAAATCTCTCCTGAAGATGGACGTGCAACCATCTCCAAAGCATCGTGTAATTCAAATTTTAAATCCAGGGCAAAATCATAAGCCTTTCTTAACATTCTTTTGTTGGTTAATTTTCACGGAAATTGACTGTAATGTGCCGAAACTTCAAGTCGGGCTGGAACATTGAAACATTTCTGCGTGATTTAACTATTACAAAATTTACTGAATTACAGTAAAGCCTCGTTAATCCGAGCTCGGTTAATCCGAAGTTCGCGCTAGTTTGAAGTCATATCAGACCCCGGCCATAGGAATAGGGAACTCTATGCTAAAAAATTTCGACAACTCAAAGTTCGGCTATTTCGTAATTCGAACAATAATTTTTCCCCCATTACTTAATAACATTAAAATGTGCTTGGTTAATCCGAACATCTTCGAACGAGAAATACTTAATTATAGGGGAATCAGGGGAAAAACTTTTGAAGAGAACTGTACTGTTCTATTACTGCATCACGTGGTCACATGATCTTGACGCTTCACGATTGGCTAGTGCTAGTCACATGATCCCGGCGCTGTACACGATTGGCTAGCGATGGTCATGTGATCCCGGCTTTGTACCGACCACGAGTGTCACCCATAACCTCAACACAATTCACTACAGATTTTCGTTGTTTCCAGATGGAAGTGGAATAAAATTTAGCGTGCCACAAGGTAGGGAAATTCCTCGGATCCAAAAAGTGTCCTTGGCACTATGGGATTCATTTTAAAAACAATTTAGGAAAAATCATGACCGACCCCCGCATTATTTTAAAAATGAAGATGGCAGTTATATCGATACCCGACTTGAACCTAGTGCGCCCCAGCCTAACACACCGACCCACACCTATGCGTTGGACAGGCGAGCAAACATAATGACTCAGTCGGTTAGCAACTGCTGAGCTGACAATACTTGCCAATGCTTGAACTTCGTAAAAAAAATTGCTAATTTCCGAACTTGTATACTTCGAAGTGGAATTTTTTGGGTCCCTTCAACTTCGGATTAACGAGGCTTTACTGTAGTGCTAAACGGGCACTGAAGTAGATTTGCTTAGGCATTGTCAGTTAAAAATACAATGCAAAGTCAAAACAAATAGACCAGCACAAAAATATGTCATTCATATAAGTTCACAAAGAGTTGAAATACTGGCAAAGCCATTTGAGTGCCAGCAAAATCCATGTCCCTGCATTTACTTTTTAGTTGTCAGTCCCAAAAAAATAATGCATTTAACGCGAAACGTTGAACTTATAACATTTTAATCCACTTCTAATTTATTTTATAAAGTATACTAGTGCAATAAAAAACTCCTGGTCCAAGGGCACTCGTCCACCTTCCCTGTTACGTTCCGTATAAAGTAGCGTTGCTCACCGATTCGGAAGCAGGGCTTGCAATGGCCGCGATGACAGAGCTCCTCGCAACGGTGCTGATTGCACGACAGCTGGTGGTTGCATGTCAGCGGACAAACGTGATCCATGTCGATGCAGCACATCTGGTTGCATTTGTGCTTGCCGCACGATCGTTTCTGAAATTAAACGAGGACTGTAATGGAATATTCCCACCAAAAGTTAAACGCCCGGCAACTTCGGGCGACACACGACAAATTGAATTTCAAACATATCAGGCTAAACCGTTCTTCAGGACTAAGAGTTCTACGAGACACAGGCTTTTAGAGTTTGAATCAATCGGAGAGCACACGGAATTTTCCAAAAATCAATCCCGTTTGAATTATTTTTGCTGTATTTTATCTCTATTGGTGCATTGCCATAATTTTATATAAAGTGGTATAATTTTGTGTTTTGGTGTCGTATGCCTTGGATAGAGGGTGCTTTAAATATGTAATTGAGCAAATGACCGATAGCGAGCAAAGTGTCTTCATTCATCTCCTATGGCACTGTTTTTTTTTTGTTTTTTGGCACGTAACAAGCCAGACAGGTTGACCAATTAAGATGAGAATTTCTCTATTTCTCTATATAGAGTCTGATTTCTCCAGACCTAGACTGACTTTCTAAGGCAAAGTTGATAGTCGGTGCGCTGGTCTCACCTTTGAGCACTTCTTGGTGCATCGAGCATCGTCGGCTTTGGTGGTGAGCTCGGTGCAAGGGATCTCCTTGTCCATATTTCCGCAGCGGCAGCGGACGAGCGTGGAGAGCTGGCATGGTGGACACGGCCCTGTGTGGCACTCCGCCTTGCACTGGTGCGGGCAGCCTGCGTAAAACACATGTTAACCTCGTTACAGCTAGCGTAAATTAAAGATTTTTTGTACTTTCGGTTGACAACAGGAGCTAGTATAGCAGAGGTCGGCAATTTAATTGTCATTTAGTGCTCTAGTAATAATAAATTAATACTACATAGTAATGGGGCGTATTGAGGACATCAAAATGTATTTTTGTATTATCCAAGAAACAAGATTATCCCTTTTTGGTCACAAGCCCGTATTTGCATAGTTGGCAACTACTGCAGTGAGAAGCTATTAATTTTTATGCTTTATAGTACCTACATAGCTTAAAACTTTGAAAAGTCCATGCAGTAAGGTGTGCAGCTGCACTACTTTGTGACTTCTAGAAAAAACGAAGCCAATTTCACTTCGAAAATGAGATTGGTAGAAAAAATCAATGGTCCGATAGGAATGGCTCTGTAGTCCAGATCTTGGCTTTAGTTTGCCACTGGTATCGCCGACTCATTGTAGTACCTAGTATAGCCAGGAAAGAATAAAGTCAACTAAAACACAAGACTGAGTCTTTCTGAAGTGTTACTAATACCCTCTGGTGATGGTGATCCCGTGACAATGATAATTACTAAGATAATTATTGTGAAAAGATAACGAGGAAGCGAACGTAACTTCACGTCACCACCCAGAGTTCTTCTACAATTTATCTAGGAAGATTCTTATCAAAAGAACAGGCAAAACCAAACAGCATGGAAAGCTGTACGGTCACCTTGCTTCCAAAAGCTAGCCAGAATAAACCTGAATACGTCATTTAAGGCCTTATCTTCGTAGATTACTGTAGGTAGTCATATGATTATTTCCTTGAAAATTGAACCCGTTAAAATTATAATTGGGCCTAACTGTGGTAAAAATGGTAATGACTAACTAATTTGAAAACAAGTACAGTAAAGCCTCGTTAATCCGAAGTTGAAGGGACCCAAAAAATTCCACTTTGAAGTATAAAAGTTCAGATTACCAAAAAAATTTTTTTTTTACTAAGTTCAAGCATTGGCAAGTATTGTCAGCTCAGCAGTTGCTAACCGACTGTGAGTCATTAGGTTTGTTCGCCTGTTCAACACAGGTAGGTGTGGGTCGGTGTAGGCACAGTGTGGGGTGTGTTGGGCTGGGGCGCACTAGGTTCAAGTCGGGTATCGATATAACCGCCATCTTCATTTATAAAATAATGCGGGGGTCGGTCGTGATTTTTCCTAAATTGTTTTGAAAATGAATCTCATTGTGCCCAAGGCACTTTTCGAATCCGAGGAATTTCCCTACCTTGTGGCACACTAAATTTTATTCCACTTCCATCTGGAAACAACGAAAATCTGTAGTGAATTGTGTTGAGGTTATGGGTGACACTCGTGGTCGGTTCAAACCCGGGATCACATGACCATCGCTAGCCAATCGTGTACAGCGCCGGGATCATGTGACTAGCACTAGCCAATCGGGAAGCGTCAGGATCACGTGAAACCGTGATGCAACCAGAACAGTACAGTTCTCTTCAAAAGTTTTCCCCTGATGCACAATAATGGCGACGTTTTGAAGTTTCACAAATATAATTAAGTATTTCTCATTCGAAGATGTTCGGATTAACCAAGCACATTTCAATGTTATTAAGTAATGGGGGGAAAAATTATTGTTCGAATTACGAAATAGCCGAACTTCGAGTTATCGAATTTTTTTAACATAGAGTTCCCTATACCTATAGCCGGGGTCTGATCCGACTTCGAACTAGCGCGAACTTCGGATTAACCGAGCTCGGATTAACGAGGTTTTCCTGTATTATTCTATTTTTTTTTCTTCTTTATTTCAGCAAAAATAATTGATTATTATATGAATGCAAGTCAAGAGTTGAAAATCCAATCGGATCTATGGCTACCCCTTGAAGCATACATGAACTAACCTAAATGAGGTCTGTGTGGATGCTGCCGGAAGTCCATCATTCCAGGTCCAGGCTGAAACTGATTTGGAATCAAAATCGGCCCGAACGGTCCTGTTCTAATGGTCTGCCCATGTGGACCATGAGGGAAATCTGAAGGATGAATTCCATTCAAGGTGTTTCGTTCCATTACGCCCTGCTGTAAAAACAACGTTAGACAACATCTTTAAGTAACAATTCTTTTTAACAGATTTATCTAGACTAAAAAGTAAAAACTACTTATGATAGGTTACTAAATTACTGGTGTGCCAAATGGCTTGGAATAAAATTATAATTTTTAATAGTGAGGAAAGAGGGGTTTTGCGCAGCTTACTGAAGTATCAGATAGTTCCGATAGAAACTCTTTGTTTTAACGTCTCAGCAAAACCAGTGGTCAATGTTGATGGATGACTAGATGACTCAGTATGGGTCAAGTTAGCATGACGAGTTAGACACGTCATATTATACTCATCCATCCACATTGAAGATGGCTTTTTCTAGACTTTAAAACTACAGTTCTCCGACAAAATTTTCATTTTTTCCCAATAAGTATCGTTTTTAGCTGTCGCAACTTGGATGTGGCTAGAATTCATTGGCTGTACACAATGCTGGACATATGTTTCATTTGATAGCAATCCATTAAGTGTTTGGCTACCATAGGCCATGCTGCAATGAGTAATGACTGAGCAATGAGCAATGAGCAATGACAGAAGGCTAATAGGCATAAGCTAACATTAAACAATTCCCCTTGTTGGTATTATCTTGGTAAACAAATGAAACATGGAAAAGTTCATAATCCATAACAATGCAAGAAAAGAATAAAAGCTTCACTTGAACAGAAGGCGATTTGTCACCAGTCACTTCCAAGAGGAAACTATTAGTAATGGCCTGCTGAATTACCCACACACTTATAGCCTTCATCAAATCAACCATTTACTCCCTGTTTAAGCGGCCACTGTCAATCAAACTTGGCCATCTACCTGTGCTACAGTGACCTCGGCCAGGAAACGGTGTATATCACGTAAATTAGAGATGGGAATTTTTTGGAAAAATATATTTGGAAATTTTTCGAATGTTTTTTTTTGGAAAAATTAAAGAAAAATTAAAATTTGTGTTTGCAGGCTAGCCCGAGGTTTACTTCAGGTATTACTTAAGTACATAATAGATACAGACTGCAGATTTCACCGCTCTGTGGCCAGCGCAGTGGAATTAGTCAATAATTAGGACAAGGACGGAATTGTTTGATGCCAAGTTCGGTGTCTTGAATTGTGTAGTAAGAATCCCTTGGAAATATCAGGTGGCAGGGCCCCCTGGCTAGTTTTTGGGAGAAAAGGGTTAGGTAGTTTTGTTTATAAGAATAATATTCAAATTTTACATGGGGAAATTTTATAACGGAAACTACTCCTTGCAAAAACAGGTCAAAGTCTTCTGTGCCATGTACATGCTGGCTAAGTTGTTATTTACCATGGTAGTACCATCGTATTACCAAATGAAAGTGGGACCTTTTCAATAAGGGTCCATGGTGTGAATTTCACGAAAATGAAACGTAGTTGGCATTAAGTACATTCGAGCAAATGCCAATATGGCGGCAGCAGTGTGATTTTTAGGACCAATTGATAAGATGGCCACAAGGGAAGTACAGCCTTTATTAAATTTTTAAGACTCATGTCTTCTGACTAATTTCAGCACTAGTTTAAAAAAAAACTTTAAAAAAAAACGTTGGCAGTTTGTTAGAAGTTTTCAGCAGTTTAACACAGTTATTAACAGTTTTTTTAAGAAGTACAGCCCAATTGTCGGGACGAATAGCAAGGTAAATTAAAATTCTTGGGTTTAAGCTACCTGTCCTGGTGCTGGTTGAATGAGCGGTCGAGGGAATCCTGGTGGGAATGATGGAGCCTTCCCCGACCTCGTTAAATCCCGTTCCAAGTCCTCCAATCGAAGGGCAGCCGGCTGTCCAATGAGAGGACTTGATTGCATTCGAAGCCCTCGTTCCAATTCTTGAAGTGTGTGTACTTTCTTCAAAGCCAGTAGAGGCTGGCTGACTGGTTTCATTTGCCGAACTTGATCATGTTCACCGACTGCCCAAACGTTAAATTCAGACGGAGGCGAACAGCTATATCCAGTTTCGATTACGTGGTCAGCAATCCCCGGCTATAATAAAGAATAAAAAATTTAGATTCAGATCTCTCTGCACATACCTAGGAAGTATTGTGTTTTCTGGGTTTTTCAAACAATTCAGAGTGATAAATCAAGTTGATTTGGTAAGTTATGGATTACAATAAAGCTTCGTTAATTCGAACCCGGTAAATCTTAAGTTCCCGCTAATTCGAAGTCTCGTCAGAGCCCAGCCCCTGGTATATCGAGGTGGAAGTTTGTGGGTCCCTTGAACTTCGAATTAACGAAGTTTTTCTGTAGTACCTAAATGATTTTTATGTTGCTAAATAGTTTCTTTTAAATAGGTACCGATGGTGGTGTGGTAAAAATCATTGTAGCTTAAGTGTGAACTAGGTACAATAAGTAGACTACATAACCTAGATTTTTAGACCTGCCTAGATTTTCTCCAGCTTATATTTGATCCAGGATGAAATTTTATTTGGCTATAGAGAAATTTTACTCGAAAATCAATGACGTTGCATTTTCATAACCGTAATGCGTCCAACTAACCAAAATTACTGAAATAAATGTCAATACAAATCAAACGAGGGAGCAGCAGTCATAGTACTATAGACCACCTGTAGTGCACTTGCCGGGCTTCACGATATGAGATAATTTGTTTCGATGTCAAAAACTTTTTTGTAAAATATGCGATTTTCACATAAAATCTTTATCATAAAATACGGAGTCTGATAAAAAAAATACAATTGCTTATTTTTTACATCTTTAACCATCGTTCCCGAGTGGAAAATCAAATTTAAACATGGCATTGGGCTCAAGGGACAGATTAATCAAATCTTGGTTAAGGGCTATCATTGATCATGAGTAATCACAAGCCTGAGCTGGATTTTGCGTTGGTCCACAAACTCGAAAACTTCCCTCTACTGTGGGACCCAGATCACGCTGATGACAAAAATCAGGATGCCAGGTTACTTGACGACACTGGACTGGACAGGGCCTGGACGACAGATTGGAGGTACAAGGTATGAGAGGTGGTAAATGGACTAAAATACGCATAACCTCAGAGCCACCGATTGACAGCCATTCATTCGCCTGTCGGCTCCCAGTTGTATTCTACGCTCAACAGAAAAAAAAAAAGACTACGCGCCGTGGCCTACACAGAATGTCTATGCTTCCCACGAGAAGTTTCACGCCACACATAACGTAGCTTGTCATGAAAAAAATGTCATAAGGGATTAAAGGGAAGTTTATGAAAATTTAAACAATTACCAAATAATAATAGGCCAAAAAACACAATCCAGCTAGGTATCATGGAAATTGTCGGCCAAAAAATAAAAGAATATCTAGTTAATAATTTAGAATAAAGTATGGCAATATATTTAGTAAATTACTTATGCGTAGTACTATAACCAAAAAATTCTGTACACATTCAAAAGTGGAAAATTAAAAATGTTTTATGCACCTCAAAAATACTTTCTCTTGAATACTAAGTATTCACATGAGTTCCGTAGAAACTAACCCGTTTCTGCTTGGCTTTCGTTGGGATTAGATTATCATCACAATCATCCACGAGCTGGGACAGACTTGCTTCCAGTGCCAAATCCTCCAGTCCCATGTCTTCAAGTGATGTTTCATCAACCAACGTATTGCCCTGTTCTGTGTGGAAGTTGTCTCTGTGGTTTCGATTCTTCTCGGTAATCTCTGCCATCTCTTCATGGCTTTGCTCCCAGTCCCCACCTCAAGAAACAAACAAATTCAAACTATATATGTAGGTAACTACTGCCATTTTGCTTCCAGTGTCAGTAATATGTAGGAAGTGGACAGCGGTAGAAAAAATAGTCCCGAGTACAATTAACAGCAGCTTGGTCACTCTTCAAACATCCAGGATCAGGATGAAATTTAAATCCAACAAAAAATATATGTACAGCACTAAGTAGGTAAGCTCAAGGAAACATAAATTGGACGCTGGGGAAGAGATACATATAATGGGTTTCAATGAGTTTTAATAGAGAGCAAACATGATCTGCCATCTCTTTTGACAGCCAAATTTTGAGTGTACTTCTGTAGATTACTTTGATGAGGTATGTATGGCCACCTCAATGAATTGGCAAAAATAACCCCTGAAACCCCGAATGATGAATGAAGAAAAGGGGCTGATCAAACATTCATTGGACTAAGTACCGATTTTCTGTTTTCACCTTGGTACATGTTTTTAAATCATCAATTGTAGCTCCCTTCTTTTGGAAGCGGTCACTAATATTAGTGAACATGATGAGGTCTAGTAGAGAACAAATTTTATCAAGAAAAACACCAAATCTCTGGTACCTAAATTTTGATTTCTAATGGTGGTGATGGTAAAAAAACTATTATCGTCTTATAATTCAACTGAGCAAAATTAAGATTCTTATACCCATAATGATCGCTTCCCCTTTAAATGTTTTGGAAAGTTCTCTGCTACGAGCAGATTTACTTTCCTGCACAAAATATATCAAGGTGTTGCAAACCAGAAAGTACGAAACTAAGCACAAAATACTTTCATCAAAGTAACACAACATCGTTTACACAGAAACTTTACAAAGCACAAGAAATGGAAAAAATCAACAACCACTAATAAATGATAATAGTGCATCAGAATACATTAATTCGGTAGGTAATTAGTAATTACCCATTGAATCCGCTCCAAATGTTTCATCATTGAGCGCATCATAATCGTCAGCATCTTCATCCAAGCCGTCTCCGGGGCCATCATGAAGACCATGCTCAAAATCCTGGAAGGCATAATGATTTTAATGGGATATTTCAATTAAAATCGCCCGTGCACTACGTGCTTTGCGTACAAAGTTCACGCAATAATGGATGAGTAATGAGCATAATATGAATCAAAGCCTAGAAATAACCTAGGAGGCCATGTTCCTTATATGCAATTTTAATTTAGTAAATATCCCGACAGCAAGATAGTTTACGAAGGGACTAAAAATCAAAGGGCGTGAATGCTTATTTCAAAAATTCGTAAAATTCCACTGCTCGTAGAGAAATTAAATTGCATAATACTTTTAAAATCTGCGGTTCACGGCCACGCTCGTAGAAATATTCAGTCATTTTAATGGCACATTTTATGAAACTTCAACGATTTTCGCGTACAAGTTGATTGCCGATACATAAAACGCTCACCGTGGATTGACTAAAGCCAAAGAAATCTGCCATCTGTTAGTTTCTTCGTCACAAACTGGTCATTTTTCACACGAGTTGTGTAACGAATCCCACCATCTGATGGAAGGAAACATCGCCATTGAAAATGCCCGTATGCTGCAGAAGATGATTGTACACGGCATGATTGACCCATCATATTGCTTCAACCGCCCCTCATCCCCAAACAAAATTTACCTTGCTTCACAAAGTAGCTGATAGAGGACGCGTACATCACATGCTCCTAAAATATCCCTCGGAAGGTTTAGCATATAATAAAAATTATCATTATCATTATTAACAATCATAAAAACAAATCAGTTTTTTTATTCAGTTGAAAAATCTGAATTGTTATTGAAAAGTCGATGATACAAAATAAAATAATCAGGATAGCTTAACATTGTCGAATTCAGGCAGTGCATAATTAGCCGTCTCTAATACGTTAATAGTTCTCTAATAGTTTCGAGCCTGAAGAGCGCCTTGAATTTTCATATTATTTCAATGGCTAGAATCTACCAGTCCATTAACTTTTTATTACCATGGCAACAGCCAATCAGATACCGTGATTTTTGTTTACTGATTCATAAGTTCGTAACAGTGCAGTGAAAAACCGGCCCTTAGCGTACTGTTGAACACTTGTTGTTCAATACAACTGAGTTTATTTTCATTTTTGACGCTCTTTGTTCCTACTTCCCACATAAGCTTCAAATGTTACCGACATATACCTAACTTCGGTTCACATAAATCAAAAATAGAGCACTGCTTGCGAAGATTTTTCCTCCAGTATTTTGAGCCTTTTTGAAAAAAGTCAATGTACCAAGTCATTCTATGTCTGTCGCTTTAAGCGTGAGTTTTCACTTTTCGCTGTGTGAAAACGCTGTGGTTTGGAAACATTGCTCATAAATATAGCTGTAAGATTCCGTGTCATTTTCCAGTGTAATTGGGTATTTTAGTAATAAACTTCATCAACTTTTTCCATGTCCAGTCTGATCACTTAACATACTTGGCGCTATTTAATCGCTGGCGTCAAGAAGCGTGGCTCTGATTTTTGAGGGGAAATGATCATTAGATTGGTAAATTTGCTGAACGACCATCTCGTTAAAACTGCTGAGTGCAAACTGTGTAATGTGTCATCCTACAGGAATTGATGCGGTTACCACCCCTACCTTGCCCTTCATCAAGTGGTTTGTTAAACTGCCACTAGATGGTACAAGCGACTGCGGCCATTCAAAAATAGCGAACCAAAATGGAAAAAATGGAAAATTAAGCCTGAGTACCCCAGCAAAGCGTAAACAAATGGTTTATTATGTCAATATGACGTGCTGAGAGAAGAATCCTAAGTATTCAACACGACTTTCAGAAATATTTCACAATTGATACCATAACTATTTTTTTGAAAAAAAATAAAAAAGTGCCTAAATACGTCAAACCCCTTCATTCCAATGGTAAAATAAATCTATTTGATGTGTATACAGCACAATGCTGAAGACTGGTCACTGTTATCAGCAGTAGTTTTCAAAAAAAACATTGATTACATAAATATTTTTTGGAAAAAAAATTAAAAAGTGCCTAAATACCTCAAACCACTTCATTCCAATGGTAAAATAAATTTATTTGATGTATATAGAGCACAATGCTGAAGACTGGTCACTGTTATCAGCAGTTATTTTCAAAA
>QKMV01001199.1:0-17153 GCA_003287335.1 Lednia tumana
TAAGAAATAAGAAGAAGCTTTCAGCAAGGTTAGCGAAACGTTGGCAGTTTGTTTATTAGAAGTTTTCAGCAGTTTAACGCAGTTATTGACAGTTTTTTTTTTGAACTAGTGCTGAAATTAGTCGGAAGACATGAGTCTTAAAAATTTAAGTTGCAAATGGTTACTGAAGACCAGAAAATGGCTGCAAAGTATGTTTTTAAGCGCTGGGCAGCGCTATCCAAGGCTGGTGTAATAGCTTGGCATCCCACGTACAGTGTAACTGGCGAAGTTGGATGAGCTCTGTAGATAATCTTTCAAACCATTATTTCAGAGTCCTCAGCGCGACACCAGCCAAGGAGGGGAGATGTCTGTCGCCCCCGGTAACAGTGCATCGACGGCCAGGAACTGATGAAAGGGCCGGCGGCCTTCGCAAGTGTACATTAATTCAGCGACAAAACTTCTCGGACATTGTTGTGGTGCAGTCGGGACTGTCGGACTGAGATTGTGATTTTAGTAACGAAATACACAAAAACTAATGCGAAGAAAAAGGCGAGAAGAAAAACACTTTCGCTTCGGTCAGCTTCGCTGTGTCCCAAACGGCGATACACTGATCAGAGGTAACCCGACGAATGTGTTTGCTAACATAAATAATAAATGATGTCATCGAGCGTGCAACACACCTGTTCTATTTCGCTTTTGCGTGCGCCATGTACGATGTCCGGGTGACGTTTTTCATTGATCTTTTAGGAGTTTTCATCCCTGGGATTCCTGTGACTAGAAATAAAGTGAACTTCCTTTCTGTGTCGAGGAATACAGTTTGCTTGTGGCAAAGCTGTTTTCAAGGCTCTAATTATTGTTGATTGTACCTGTTGCTGCATTTGACCGACGAACTTTAGCTAGTGAACGGGAAATGTGGAAAATGAGAGGTATCTTTCTCAGTTTCCTTCTGGCACCTTGCTACAGGCAGTGGTAATGATGGGTACCTACTACCTGCTGTTCTTCTCAACGATGAATGATGATGCATATTATTATGTTTGTAAATTATATAAATGATAAATTTACAATATCCTTTGTATTATTAGGTGTACCTTATGAAGAAATTCTCTCAATTCCGAAGTTCAAGCTTAAAGGACGCCGAACTCTGAAAGTGAAAAAGGATTCGCTGATTTTATTGGAATGGTACCATATTTCAAATAGAGCGGTAATTTGGAATACGACATACCACACTAAACACGTTAAAATGAAAATAATATTAAGTAATATCCACTTATTGATTCGCTCATTACCCACTTGTGTATGTGAAATATTTGTTGCCAGTTTATTAGGTTACTTCATGAATGCAGAGTGAGGCATTTAAGCTTCCAAATATTTCGTTATGCACTTTATAATTTTTTTAAGTTTTTGCAAGAAACGATTGTTTTCGGCCATTTTGAATTTGCACAACGTCGAAAGATTTTTGGACGTTTTCGCTGACCGATGATGGCCTCAAACGCAGCGAAGGTCCCGCTTTTGCGAGCCGTTACTGTAAGAAACCCTTTATTTAATACCTCAGTTACGTGTTACACCTCTTTATTCTTGTAATATTATCACTTGACTGGCATTAATCCCTTCTAAATATAGGCTAGTATTTGCAGACCCAAATGACCTAGCCTCTAATTTGCAGCAAATTCATGATTTGCGACATACTTCAGATATAATCTAGTATTTGTATCTTCTAGAAACGAAGCTTCGCCGCTCAAGCAGCTACCCAGCAATGGAACGACTTGCCCCTGAAAGTAGAGACCGACGTCATGCCGAACAAGCTCGTCATTGCTTCGATTGAGAACTCTTCGCCAATTTCACGGGTATCCATTCTCTTCAGGTTTGTCTCAAACCTGTTGTTGGTCAATTGAGATTGTTGGTCGATTTTCTTTGGATCAGATCTGAATCAAAAAGATGTATTTTGTCACAGGGCTGGTTCTCGTAACGAGACAGCTGAGAACATCGGCTCTTCACATGTCCTGAGAGTTGCAGCTGGGCTTGGCACCCAGTGCATGTCTAAGTTTGGTATTACACGGACCATCCAGAAAATCGGAGGCAACTTCAGTGCACGCTCTGACAGGGAGACGATTGCATACACGGTTGAGGCCAACAGGGATGACATGTAAGTTGATAATCTTTTCTCCTATAATCATGGATTGGCTTCCCTACCATTCTTGAAAACCTTCAAAGCTTGTACTGAGTCGTCTCAAAGTTTGTTGATAAAATTACACAGGCTATCACATTTTTATTAAGGTGAGCTTATGATCCACAGTCAGACAGCAATGGAGGTTCTGGCTGACGTGGCCACGAAGCAAGTATTCAAGCCATGGGAGCTCGCAGATAACGTTCCTCGAGTCCGTTACGAGCTTGCTTCACGAGCCCCGCAAACCCGAGCACTGAACTTGCTGCATCGTGCTGCTTACCGATCAGGATTGGGCAACTCCGTCTTCTGCCCCAAGTATCTGGTTGGAAAAATCGACACTGAGACAGTAAGCATTATGCTATTTACACGAAAGCCCCACCGAAGAAGTTGGCTATGCAACATAAGTCAGAACTCAAGAAGTTGTTAACCGACAAGGATTAAACTTTTAAAGCCAATCACACGGCTAGTTATAATTTTAAGAATATTAAAATCACTTCAAAAATACCTGCTTACTCGTGGATATGAACCCCGGACCTTTTTGCTAAGGTCTAATCCTCGGGTAAGCAGGTATTTTTTAATTGATTTTAATATTCTTAAAGTTGTTACCCCTTTCCACAGAGTTTCATATTCAGTTTCTAGAAAATCCGGCGGAAGTAGATGTTTCTAATTTATCCCCAATTTCTGCTAATACTAAAGCTCAGCAAAGGGCAAAAATGTTCAGCTAGCAGGAGGTTGCTTGCAGTTTTCTCTCCTTTCTTCCCCAAGTGAGAATAAACCAAGCTTTTTAGATGTTTGATGTAGGTAGATTGCCTTACCTTCTACCAAAATGTGGTATTACCCAGCAACACCATTTTCACTTCAATATATCTTAAACCTTCAACATCATTCATTGTAATGCAAAAAAAAAAATATATATATATATTCATGCAAATATGTAATTGCTTTCATGTCCTGATTGGTAATAATTTAGGTATAAGCATTGTCTTTCTCATTGCAGCTCCAACAATATGTGAATTGCACGTTCAGAACCAACCGCGCCGCGGTTGTGGGAGTCGGCATCAATCATACTAGCCTTGTCGAGTTTGCTACCAAACTTGGCTTGGAGTGTGGAGAAGGCCCACAAAATCCTGGTGAGCTTAAGACTAGAAGCATCAATCAGATACTTTATCAGATACTTTTTGCCAGATACTCAGCCCATCTCATTTTTTCATAATTTTTTAAAATTTTTTTGCAATGACATTAACTCACTGACTAGCTTGTTTGCAGCGCATGACTGCCAAATGCATTTTAATCACAAGGTCCCTTCCACGATTTGACGATAGGCTCTTGAGGTTGTGGTAACCCACGATTTCCCATCAGGAAAGATAGTTCTGCTCCACAACTTACTATACAAAACAACGACGTCTTAATGTGAGAAAATTCTCATGAAAGCTAAAAATTTTAAAAATTGTTCAGAAACAATTACAACAGAACTTGCCAAAATTGGAGACTAATGTGAAATATTTGTCTGATCTATCTCCCATGTAGCCTGCAAGGATGCAGTGATAAGTTCCTGGATGAGGAGTCCCCAAAATCCCACAGTGCCTAGGACCCCCAGGAGCCTTATTCTACACCTTTTTGCCATGGAAAGACAAGATGAGAACACCAGGAAGCAGTTCCCGTGCGTTTCTAGGGGTTTGCGAACCGTTTCTGAATACCCAATGGAGATAAGGTTTTGGCAGAGAGAAAAGTGATAGAATAACCCCTCCTTCCCCAGGTGACCACATGCTAGGGGTTTGCAATTTTTCAAAGTACCTATTTGAGATTTAATATGAATTAATTCAACTTGGAAACAATGGCTGTTACAATGTGTAGGCTGTATTTTTCTAAAAAATATGGAAATGTACAAGAATAAGAGGACCAAGACCCCAGGCATATAGTATGCTGGAAGATGACCTGAATGGCCAGCTTTCCAGGTTAAGTCTTAGCGATTCGCGATTGAACGCATAAACTTTCCCAATTCGATAGTCAGCAGTTTTGAAAAATGTCCCTGACCAGCCAGACATTTTTGAGGTGAAATTTATATGTATCAACGCAGCCCTGCTATGGTCTAACGCTTAAAGATAGTATCCCTTCTCGTGCAATGCCACTATTCGTATTTGAAATAAAAATAAAACTTGACATGTCCCTACTAAACTTGTTACTACACTCATCGATACACCTGACATTGGTCTCATGGTTCTCTGTTCACCGTGTGTTCCAGCCAAGTACTACGGAGGAGAGATCCGCAAGCAAGACGCTGGCGTGACGGGCCTTGCTCACATCGCCGTCGCTGCCGAGGGCGTTGGCTTGACCGACAAGAAGCAGGCGCTGGCGTTTGCGGCGCTGCAGTACGCGCTCGGAGTCGGGCCTGTCTTCAAGTGGCAAGACACGCACGGCACGCCGCTTGCAGGTCAGCACCAATCACTGTAACGTGATGCAATCACTGATGTACGCCGCGATTTTTCTTACTTCGCCATCCTAGTCTAGAGTCTCTAGGCTCGCTTGCTCACACGTTGAAGTCTTTGTACCAAAACAATGATGAATGAACGTTTAAATTAGTAATTTTGTTTATAATATTGTATAAAGAAACAAAGATTTGCAGAGCTGTTTGATAAGCTGTGTGATATTGTTAATTTGTGTTCAGAGTTTTCACTCTAGAGTGAAGTACATGATGTTAATTGAGTAGTTTTTAAAATAATGAGGTTATGAATGACTGCTGGTAAGCTAAAGTTACATGGACTCTACTAGGGATAACACCGAGCCCATATGTACGGAATTCGTTGACCGGCCGGCATAACCGGGCTTTAGATCAAACTCTTTAAACCACGAATGTTGAAGGTTGTGAATTAAAAAAATTTGGTGAGAATATACAGACAATGGCAGTTAACTTAAAATTTTGAATAAAAGGAAGAAAGGACACTGGGCATGGTCAGGGATCTAAATAAAAAACTTGTAATTAAAAATAGAAAAACGGAAGGCCCCTTAATTTGAAAAGCAGGAAGACCGGTTATGAACTGGTTTACGGTTAACCCGTGCTATCCTTAGTAGCTGCTAGCTAGGGATGACTTCGAGTCTTTTTTTGTGGAATTGATTACCTAATATCAGGAGTTGATTTTTGATTTGATTCCTGCATTTTTTTACACTTTAATGCTATAATTTTTTTTATTGCTACCAATAAAATTAGGAACTTTCATTGGCATATAATTGACTTTGTTGTTGGCTGAGTAAACATAACATACTATTCATCTATATATAGATAAGATTTGGTTTATCTTATCAAATAGTAGAAACATTAGAAAATAAAACAAATTAAGTAGATTTAGACAGAAGATGTTGTAACCTAACTACCAACCGCCATGGAACAACGGTCAAATCAACTGCCATGACACAAAGAATTGAGTCAACTGGTTGAAGGGCAATGTAACAGCTTGCCAAACGTAAAATACTTACACTTCGTTTGTAGCCAATTGCTGCCATCTGTCATATTCTGTTTTGCTTGAACGCTCGAAAGCCAAATTACCCGATTCCTGAAATTGGTATTGTCCAGCAAAGGAATCGAATGACCCATTAACCAAAGTCATGCTATTTGCTGCTTTTGAAAATCCACATTATTCCGATCTTCGAAAGTGACATTGATGAGTAATCCTGGTGATACTCGATTACTCAAAACAGTTGGCACATCTACTCACATCTGCTTCCTTTCATTCATCTTCAATGCATTTTTTGTTGTCTTTCGTTGCTGTACCAGGACATTTCTGTTTCCTAAGTTGGCGACCTTCAAACGTTATTTGAGGGAAACTATCCCTGCATAAGGGTTACCTCTGGCGGGATTTATTTTTAAATTTTCTTGCAAAACGGCAGACTTTAGCTGGAAATTACAAATGGTTAATACCGAACTGGTTTCATGTTTTGTATCTGGGGTTAGTGTCATCCCTAATTAGAAATTATCTCCATCTGTTTAAGTGCTATTTATTGCCTCATGGCAATCAATTATCAAACCAGTAGTCGACACTGACATTTTTATAAACTTACCACACTAGCAGCAGTGGTACCAACTGTTAAAAAACTTACTGAGTTGGTCCAGGTAGGAATAACATTACTAGCGATACTAATTGTGTGTTTCAACGATATTTCTCTGTTTTTTTATGATCAATCATTGAAACACTTGTTTTTAACATATATTTATGAGCATGGAAATAAATAAAAACAGAACAGGGCTGGAATCAAATATTTTAAGCATGTTTCCAGCTGTGCATTTTTGCTATAGAAGCTTCAAATGTGGCCGTTTAGGTCTTGGGAACCTTATGGTAACAAGACTGCAAATGGTGAGTACCTCTGTCAGGTACAGGTCTTAAATGCGCATGTACTAAGATAACCATTCTTTGTGACAGGTGCCCTGCGCAAGACGCTGAAAGATATTCCGTTTGCGATTTCCGCTCTCAACATCAGCTACGCTGACTCTGGCCTCTTCGGATTCGTGCTTTCCACCCAAGGAAATGCTGCAGGCCTGGTAAAACACTCAACTTCTTGTTTCATGAGTTCATTTGCCACTACCTTTAAAAATTCGTAACGTTTGCTGAACACAAAAATAAATAGAAATGAACGCTGGTCAAATTATATCGAGATCATCTACCAAAAACAGAGTCCCCATCAAGGCGAGGGCATGTTCGTATTTTATTTCTGGTGTTCCTAAACGTGTTTCTTCATTGAGTTTGTTTTGATAGGGAAGATGAGAGATTGTGACATACCAGGAAAGAAAATGGATGGTCGCTGTAGAACACTTTAATTCTATAAATAATACAGAAATAATTCAATATTCCGAGTGATTCCACAAACTATGTTTTGCTGTAATAACCCTGCACAGTATTAACCCTTTAACTGCTGAGTTTCTAGGTGCTGAAAATACTTTGTTCTAATGTGTATCTTCAATGAAACAACATGATTTTACAAAAAAAATACACACAGATAAAACCAGTCAACATGTCAATGTAACTTTCAAGCTATTTTTAAGTTCAGTAACTTTCAATTCTATTCAAGTTTAATCGAATTCAGATCCATATCAACTACGCCGCACAGTAAAAATGTAAGAAGTAGGCAAGGCATAGGAAGCACGGAACGCTTTGCCACACTCATCGCAGCGAATGGTAAAACATTCGTCCATTTTGTCACCAGGCCCTCCAAGACGCAGTCCAAGTGCTGCGATCGGGCTGCGTTTCCGAGAAGGACGCCCTCCGTGGCATCAACCAGCTGGCGTCGGCGCTGCAGATGAGCGTTGAAGGAGGTGCCGCGCTCCTCGAGGAGATCGGCACGCAGTCTCTTCTGCTCGGGGGCTACACCCCGGTTGACGAGCTTTTCGCCGCCGCCAAGGCACTCACGCCGGCAGACATCAACGCGGTAAGCTTTTTGATTTTATACGAGGCTGATTTTATACATTTTTCTTGATTAGCTCTAGCTAGTTACATTTGACATTTTAAACAGAGGTTATACAAATGTGATTACAAAGATACAGAACTAAATTTTAAGGACTTGAGATTACATTCGTTTGTTTATTCCAAATTGTATTCTATCACTTTTCTCGCTGCGAGATAAGGCGAGAGCTCATCGGTATCGAGTACGAATGGCACACTTTAGAATAGCCCAGAAACCGCTGACTGGAGTTCTCGTCTCATCTTGCTGCGAGAAAAATGATAGAATAGAGCCCCAGTCTGTTAAAGAACAGTTCCGTATCTAAGGGTTAATTGCCGAGTATGCATCACACTAGTAGCTTCACTGGAAAACAAAAACTCCTTGCATACAAACGCGATATAACTAGGTTTTCAAGTTTCGTAACCAGACGTGTGGGACAAACAAACATACCTCATGTTCCATCCGAAGATAATCAAATTTAAAGGTTTTCACATGACAAGGAATAAACATTTAAAGCCAATTACACGGCTAGTAATAATTTTAAGAATATTAAAAACACTAAAAAAATACCAAAAAATCCTCGAGGAAGCAGGTATTTTTGAAGTGATTTTAAAATTCTGAAAAAAAAGGTTTTCACATAGTTTGCCGCCAAAACAAGCATATTGACGAGCAGCTAGCACGCTGCCGAATTATCTTGATTACAATAGGGCGGAAGCGGGACTAATTGGCGGTTTAGTTTTTCTTACACGTAACAGAGATGATTAATTGAATAACCTAACTTACAATGTACATTTGCACAAAATTACTGTTAGTGGCAGCATAATTTTTTTGGACTTACCCTGTTTATAATTCAAAACCCTTAATTTTTTCATCAGGAAGTGTGCAGATACTTACTTCCACATCTAATTCGAATACAATCCAAGCCTTTAGGCACACTACAGCAACCTTTTGAAAATTTCATTTCACAAATTCCCCTTAAAATTAGATGGGGTACGTCTTTGGTCATAGCTCGTCTCAAGAGGATAGGCAACGCGAGCTTATACCTGTGACAGTAAATCGAGAAGTGATCCTGCTAGGCTCCTGAGCTCTTGGATACAGCCCAAAATTGTATCTCTGTTTAATATCTCAATATGCCAGAATTACGAAGTAATACAATAGCTTGGGAAGACCTCGCACGGTTTCACAGACTGCTACGAACCACTTAACTTTGGTCAGAGATCACCGGACGAAACTCTTTGTAAAAAGATTTAGACCCATCATGGGTTACTTTTCTCGCCGAGCGGCAGAGCTACCCGTTTTTTGGGGCAGCTTGGTGAAGGATGAGAAGAATGTCATAATTTTTATGTAACATACTACTCTTACAATGTAGGTAATACAGAATATCAATAGGTACCCACACAACAATGTGCAGCCACCAGCTGTATCCTCAGTTATAAAAAAAATCTTACTCTTGCTCCCGATTCTTTCCCAACATTTTTCTCTCTGCTTCCAGCGCACCACCCCTTTCTTTCCCACCTCAACCCCTCTCAACTCTCGCATGCATTCAACAATTCACCCGTCACTCATTTTTCTACCTTTAAAAAAGGCTCACACTTAACCATCACAAAATAATTTTTCTTTGCGCTTAGTGGTTTCGTCCGTGGTAATTTGCACATCCCGTCTTTTCCAGAACCAGTTGCTCTCACTTACTCATCTTGCTATCTTTCAGGCTGCCAAGAAAGTGTCGTCTGGCAAGCTGTCCCTGGCTGCAGTGGGCAACCTGTGCTGCATCCCCTATTTGGACCAGCTGTAAATACGCCAAAAGCGTCTAGGTGCTGAACACCTCCTTCCCATCGCGATAGTACACAAACGAATCAGCGTCCTCTTTCCAATGGGGCACCTTTAACCTAGACTACTTGAATGCTACGTCTTAAAGTAATTCATGGCTTTAGTTTCTCCTGCAAATGCCGACAACAAATATAGGATGTTATAGCGAGGGAACTGTTAATTGTTGTAAAAATTTTCTTTATCATCTATAAATAAATTATTATTAAATCAGCTTGGATTTTAATAGGCTTGTTCTTTCTGATACCTCAAGTGCTTGATTGCAGATTGTGCCCTCGTAAGTGCTACCTAGCACCTACCTGCTATGTTTTAGCAAGTGAATCTCAGAAGAAGATAGCTACACTAATTTAACACAGACATTGCTGATCAATGTCTTAAGCTCAAGATGAATGGTTCAAGCTTCACCCAACATGTTCACTCAAAGGTGTAAGTTGACAACAAAGTTACTAGATACAAGGTGAAATGATGTCAAAAAGGCTAAGATGACAATTTACTTTGGCAACATTTGAGATTGTAAATCTCAAAAATCTCAAATTTGATGCAATCAATGTAATTATACAAACAAATGAATAAGGAATTACTATCAGTTTGTGGAAGGACTAGCAAATTGCAATGAATGGTTGAAAAAAGTTATAAACCTCTACCTACATCTAATTTGGCTTTACTACAGGCCAGTCTTACACTTTGTAGTTTAGTTGATATCTGAAGTTAAGCTAGAAAACAATTGCAACTGACTGGCTGTTGCAATGATGAGTGGCTGGTATTCAATTTGGCTGAATAAAAACTTATTTTAAATGAAAACCAGCCTGTAGGCTGTAGAGTAGTATGTTTTGCTTTACTATCGGTTAACTTCGTACTATGTGCTGAGATATTCTTGAAAATTCAGCCTATTTCATTCTACCAATGATCAAGTAATATATAGCTTTGCATGTGTCCTGCTGCATCCTAATCTTTGGTATCGCGACAAGTATTATCACACGTATCCTTCGAGCTTGGAGTGCTCTCAGCCACCAAGCGTTCCCCCATCTTCCGTCCATCCATCGCCACCATCGATCGAGACACAGTCTCGTGGCGAGTCCGGAGATGTTGCCGCAGATTACTGGCTTGCACGAAAGCCTTCTCGCACACCGGGCACTGGTAAGCTCGCTCTCCTGAATGAATCTTCTCGTGTGATCGTAATGCACCCATCTGGATGAACCGTTTGTCGCAAGTCTTGCAAACGTAGTCTCGTTCGTCGGTGTGCGTCTTGATGTGATCCTTCATGTTGGCCAATTGCGAGAAGTGCTTCTGGCAGATGGGACATTCGTGAGGTCGTTCGCCAGTATGGATCTTGATGTGCTCTTTAAGATTGCTGAGTTGGGCGAATGCTCTTTCGCAAAGTGTGCACTGGAAGGGCCGTTCACCCGTGTGTGTCTTGACATGCTCTTTCAGGTTGCTGTTTTGAATAAAAGCGCGGGGGCAAAGCGTACACTGGTAGGGTCTTTCACCAGTGTGTATTTTCAAGTGACACTTCAAGTTGCTAGACTGGGCGAATGCTTTCGGGCATGAGGGACATTGGAAAGGTCGTTCACCCGAATGAATTTTCAGGTGAGTCTTGAGATTGCTTGACTGGGTGAATTCTCTGTCACAAATTTGGCAATGAAATGGTCTCTGAAAGGCATGTATTTTTAGGTGTTTCACGAGATTTTTGGAAGAAGTGCAAAGTTTGCTGCATACTTTGCATTGAAAGCCTTGCTCTGACTGATGGCATCTCATGTGGTCATCAAGGTAACGGGAATGAGTGAACGAAGAGTTGCAGATGCCGCAACGGAGGAGTTCTTGAGTTTGCACGTGACGAGAGTGAGAAGCCTCCTCTCTAAACATTTCAGGGAAAACACTATGTTGTAACATGAGAGTAGGCTTTGTGGTGAGATTGCTGTCATCACTGCGCGAGTTACAAGTCCACCTGAAACAGAATTCTCTTTAAGCAATTGTGTTCCTTTTTTTAGTCCACAAAAGATTAAATAAAATAAGTCATAGCACTGTTCTACATGCCTTTGTTCAGCATTTTGGCTGAGCGATTGCTCACTTATCGAGCTTGTATAAAATGATAACGGAGCGTATTGAGTGGTAGGCAGGGAGCTGCTGGCTAACAGTTCCGGACATTGGTCCAGCACAGCGCAAGCACTATTTCTTAGCAGCGTGTCTTGATAAGATTGATTGACACTAGTTGTAAGACCTTGAACCTCGACGTTATGTCTGGATCGAATGGTTCTCAAGCGTTCTTTGCATTCAGTCGCTGAAATTAGAGGTTAGATTATTGGTTTGCATCTTGTGGTGTGTCAAATACAAAGGAGGTATATTTTTTAGAATATGTAAACGTCGGGAGAGAACACTTTTTCCTCCGAATAAGTTCACTTCTGAAGTACATACTATCACATCCAATTTGCTTCGATATTTCAATCCACGAATGTTCGCGGATGATCTTGTCTTTAAAGTCTGGTCTAGTCGAATCGAATAAGATCGGATAAGAAAAAAATAAATTGAGAACTTGCTGGTCACTGTGTTTTGACATATTTCTCATACGTTTATAACAGAAATATTTTAACGTAAAAATAAAAAAATTGCTCTTCAAATTACGTTTGAAGTTCGGCGGTGAATCGCAGCCTCTAGCATTGCGCTTTGAACTAATTGAAAATTTATGGTAATGGCGTAGGGATATAGGTAAAAATATAAATTTAAAACTTCCAATCATAGAGGTTAACACGTGTACTCACTCACGTAATCTGTTGAGGAATTAAATGCAGTATTTAATTCGTTGCGTGCCTTTACAATTTTTGGCATACTTTTTGAGCTAGATTGTCCCAGACATCGATCTATTTCTTGTAGTGCAAAAAATGCCTGGTATTTGCACCCATGAAAACTAAAGACCCGAACGTCCCGAAGACAACATGTCGTGCTACTTGTTTGTGAAGTGTGGTGTGCAAATATTTCGTGATTTCGCAGACTGAACGGGGGGGTATCACATGTTTGTTGTGGAACTAATAACGTAATTGACTTCGTTGACAACAAGTTATCTTTTAGTTTGATTTTAATGAGCTATGACGTCTATGCTTCCTTTCACACCGCCGATCGTAAAACGACTTTTGGGGTGGAAAAAAGGTGAAGGGGAAGATAAGTGGAGTGAAAAAGCAGTCAAAAGTTTAGTGAAGAAATTGAAAAAATCCGGCGGTTTGGAAGAATTGGAGAAAGCTATTTCGACACAGGATCACAATACCAAGTGTATTACAATCCCGAGGTAATTATTTGGTCATCCCTGGTAGCTGTCTGGAGGCCTAGGAGGTTAGGCCTGCCCCAAATATTAACCTTGGACCTAGGCCCACTGCCGAATTTCCTTTTCTCGTGTGTCCTTTAGGGTCATAATAGGTCAAGATTCATCACCATGAGTGCCGTAATGCTATTGATGTCATATTAACGGCATTTCCAAAAATTAAGGCATGGCAAAATCTCAGTTTCTTCACCTGCCTAAATTTCACATTTTTGCAATACCAGGCTGTTTGACCTTGACATTTGAAACAAAAACATTTTGCTTATCTTGCTGTTGCTCATTATCTAAGATTAAAATCATCTCCTTCACTCTGTAAGCCTTTTACTTAGCTAAATGACTAGTGTATTTTACTCAACACATGCTCATGACACTCACAGTGCAATTATGTTTAGGTTACCTTACATGTTCCATTGTTAGCAGTTCAACACTGTAAAATTCTTTGTTTTCTGTAGCATGTGTTTAGCTATATTTGTAGGTACCTGCTGCCAGTGTCATTTCTCATTGCTTACATACTCATCTTTCCTCTAATTTACTCAATTCACACAATTCCATCTGATCAGCCAAATCAGCGGCCAAATCATCATTTCAACTTAATTCGTACATTTTCACCAGGGCTTGAAAAAGATACCTACGGCTACAACAAAATGTATTTCGGTGACATAAAAAGTTGTTGCGTTGAGCGGGATTTGCGGGCTGCAGAGTGTGACGTTGTTGCGTTGTTGTTGCAGTTTGCGTGGGGATCGGTCGCGAACGTCGCCGGGGGGGGCCCTAGTGCAGGATTCCACACTTGGCGGCAGGTACAGACCATGTGTGCAACGTACCCTTATTTGCTAACTAACCTCTACCTACAAAACTAACAAACAAATAAGCTGGACAACATTGACAACATTCACTCAGCTGAGCTGAATGAAAAAATCAGCACCTATGCTTAATGTTAGGTAGCTCACTGACTGCACATATCTACATCTCATCTGATACAAAGTTTTGATGTAGGTAGGTATATAACATTTTTAAAGAATAAAAGCAAGCTGTATTTTTTTTTTCCTAGCAAATTTGAGTAATCAACTCATCATGCAACTGAAGTACCGTTGTGTGTATTGCATATATTGCTACTATCCAATGCCAGTATTGCTTGTGCGACTAACTTTGGGCAGATCAGACTTTTCGGCAGTTCAGGACTACGTACGTGCAAGGAGGGCCAAAATACTTTCAAAACGTGAAGCTACACTTGAACATTAATGCACTGAATACAGATGTACTGACTGTCACTATTGCTAAAGCAAGGCTTGTATCTTTATGTTGCACTTGTAATGCCTGGTTAATTTAGAAACCTTCCTATCTAGTACTTGCACTTTTGGGTAATATTTTCTGTATTTTTTCTGTTCGGAAAGTTAGTGTTATCCCTAACACCAAAACATGTGAGGGCTGCACATTAGTAGGAAATTAGAGGTCTTAACCTACCCCAAGTTGAAAGGCTCAGGTTTGGTCCCTGATACCACCAGGCTACCAGCCATCCCGCTTTCGGATAAGGCACCATTAATTTGGAAATTACAGGATTTTTTCAACCACTGCCACATTTCAATTCTGTCTCCCTCTTTGTGTCCGCAGCATTTAACATGACTGATTGATACCGGCACACTTACGATCTTCCGGTGCACTTAGGATAAAAATTTGGCCTTATCTGACGATACCTAATTGCCAAAGCCTCTGCAAGCTTCAATGGTTACATTTTCTCACAATATTACTCCAACATCTAAAAATAAGGTCGGCTTGTCTATTTGCCAGTTAAGAATCTAACTGTTAGTTATGTGAAAGTCTGGAAACCCAGCATATCTGCTGGCTATATGCACTTTGATATGTCTTTCAACACATCTCAAACTATGTGGAACCCCTGCCCAATTCATCACCTCGCGAGTTCCGACTGTGAATATGTTGTTCTCTCCCTGTAGGTCACTGGACGGTCGTCTGCAAGTGTCCCATCGCAAAGGTCTGCCGCACGTCATCTACTGCCGCTTGTGGCGGTGGCCGGAACTACAGTCGCACCACGAGCTGCGTGCTCTCGACAGCTGCGAGTACGCGTTCACGTTGAAGAGAGACGAGGTGTGCGTCAATCCGTACCACTACCAACGCATCGAATCGCCAGGTAGGTTGGATTTCCTTGGTACCCTCGGCAAAGAGTTCGCACTAACCTGGAAAACCTGGGATCGTCAGACAATTCCAAATCAGGTTCAGAAGTACCATTTTTTTCAATCCCTGGAAGTCGGGAGTTGGGTCATCTCCATTCAAATTGTTTGCCAGTGAGTTTGTTTTGGCCCAACGCTTTGGTCGATCATGATGTATTTTTTCTGAACATCTGCCTGCAGGTAGCCCCTAACTTGTATATATATATCAGTACTGATATTAAAAAACATCACCCCATTACATTTTTTATGAATAATGAACATTGTAATCAAAATATTCCCATGCCTTAGAATAGACCTGCAGGTATAGAGGAAGTGAGTATAAGCTGTCTGGCTAAAGTGGTAATATGTTCTAAGAAAATGTAATCTTAATTCTTAATTAATCTCCATTCTGATAAAATGATTATTTATTTATATCTTCATGGGAACTAAAACAGATTTTTAAAAAATGTCAAGTCTTTTTAAGTGCTTAGGCACATTCTAATATTAATCTTTGAAACCATTACAATAACATACATTAGTTGGTGGCTTATTCTTGGCAATACAGCTTAGCTTTTCAAGTAGTTCATCATAATCCTTTGTGCTATCATCCAATTGAGCTTAGCATAGCTGGGGACACTGGGGCATGAGACGTGCAGTCTACCAAGTTATACATGCTCAGAATTTTCTTCCATTGTTGTCAATTTTTCCCTACAGCTCTAGGCACGATCTCTGGGCAAAATTTGTGAGAGGAAACTGAAAGAGACTCATCTAGTCTCAAGATAAGGTCTTTCTGGTTTGTTTGTACGTAAATTTATCAAGAAAACCTCCATTTTAGTTGTTACTAATTTTAAAATGTCAGAGGAAATGGTTACTACTTACTTCCTATATTTTTTAATTCATAGGGTAGGTTCTGAGGCTGTGGGCAGCCAATGAGACCTTTTATCTGTCTGTTTTTTTGCTAGGAAGCAGTAATGGACTTAGTAATAGACAGTAACAAACTTAGTAGAGGCTTGTACAGGCTTATCCAAAATGTGTTGTCATCGTCTCATCATTTAAGACTTATAAGTTCGAAGAATTTTGTGGAAAATATTGTCAAAAGGAGCTTTTTTGGAGAAAGGTCCCTTCGGCTATGATTTACCTACCAAAACAAACGGGTCCCGGCGCTATTTAGACCCATGAGGCCTAGAAGCACCTTTGATCAGAAAAAAATGTACTAGTGGTATACATGGGCATCTTTCTTATGTCTAGAATTTTCACAAATATTTTTGTTAAGGCATTTCTTTAGACACAATAAGCGGATTACTGAAGCTGAATGTCTGTAGCTACCATTCTCATGTCTATTGAGTCACACGAATTCTAAATATTTTTTTGGAATGTCATTTGCAACTACCATGACTCTTGGTGCATTCAATTTCAAGTCTATAAAAATTTTAATTTTGGTATTTTAGATTTAGTCAAACAATTGAAGGAAGTTGGTTTCAAAAATAATGGAAATGCAACTTATAAGCTGTCAATTAGTTTGAAATTGTTTCAAATTATTCAATCATTTGATACCGGAATACATGCAAGTTCAAAGGCATTGCTCAATTCTGAAGCCTTAAAGAATTAAAAAGAAAACGCCGTTTTGGAAACGACTAGTATACGGACTTGTAGCCTGGCAGGCACGCGGAGTAGCAATAGGAATGTGGAGATAAGACGGGTACAAACAAAGATGAGTGAAGTGTAATCGTAAACGCTTGCGGTTTCAGCGCTGCCGGTGATCCTGGTGCCGAGGCACACCGCGTCGAGCGAGGAGACGTCGAACCTGTTCCCCTGCTCGCTGGACTGCTCCGACCTGAGCTCGTCGGTGCCGGAGAACACATCCTTTCCGTCGCCCAACCTCAACCACAACCTGTCGTCCCCGGTCTCCCCGCACCAGGTAGGCGTAAGAAATTATTATCTTTATTGCTTGGTTACACGTGATGGGTCAGGTACATTTTTTTTTGAGGCTGGATAAGGCAGGCGGTAAATCCCACCAGATTTGAAGTTTATTTTTATTGCTACGGCTAAATCGTTAGTGGCAGAGACAACGAATCAAAGGTATTTGAAATTTCAATTTTCAATATTGGTTTTTTCAATTAAAGCATATGAGATTTTATCATTTTTTGCAATTTAAATCTCGCTTATGTTCACAATACAGCAACGGTAGCGTAAGATGGCCGGGCAGATTAGCATTGCTCACGTAAAATATCTGCCAGACTAGCCCCGATGAAGCTTTCAGAATAGTTAGCGAAACGTTGGCAGTTTAGTT
>QKMV01001200.1:0-17151 GCA_003287335.1 Lednia tumana
CCCCCCCCTTCCCCCCGTGGACACACCCATCCGAAACTATCCTAAAAATGACTTCAATGCGCTGAAAACGTTGTTTGTAGTGTCAATTTATTCGTATGCCAAAACTAATCGAGTGAAAATGGGACATCTTCTGTGCAACGTCTCAAATGTCGCGAGCTTCTGTTCCATGTTAAACACATTTCTTCTTCTCTATCATTCAAGCGCGGCGACACGGACTGATGTATTCCTTCAGCGCCACACGAAACCCACATTTGTAAAGATCAAAACACCTCCTCCGCCTCCGACAATATTTTTTTCCGTCTCGTCTCTCGAGGCGTCTCGAGTTGTAAGGGTCGGGGACACAACAGAGACAGACAGTGCGGCATTGGCCATCCACTTCGCGTCCACTAGACTCAAGTTCGCCGCTCACAAGCGTCCCTAGCGACATTGCCGAGACAACGGCGTCGGCGTCGGTTCTCACGGCCGAGTGGTTCGGCGTCCTACTCCCACGAGCACCGCAAACGTGACAGCGATATCCATTTGAAACTTGCGTGAGACGCGTAAGCGCGAGAGGCAAGAATTACACACCGTTTCGACCTGCCGTTACGTCAAACGCATGGCTGGCTGTATTTGAACGAATTTGCTTCTGCAAATATTTATACTCTTTTATTTTGTTGATCGGAAGAACGAACATGCGGCGTGTTGGAACAATAGTTTAGTAAACCGAGGGAAGAATATTATTGATAGGGAGTTTGCACGAGGACCACTAGCGTCCAGGTAAATGCATAATATGACGCCATCTTTGTGGTCAAGCTGTCAAACACAGCTCTTAAACTCTCTTGTATAAGGTTCTTGTTCAATTCTAATCAGTATTTTAATATCAGAATGTGTAAAGAATTAAATTATTTGAAATCTGTATCAACATGTTGCTTTCGATAACCGAGCTGGTACACCAAAATGGCGGTATTTCTGCATTAACCTAGACGGCAGTGATTCTCCTTCTATGTGTACGTATTGCTTCTACACACATGTACTTTTTTTTTTGATCAATAGAGCAAACATGGCGTATTGGAACAAAGAATATTATTCTTTAGCGACAAACATATGAACACTGTATCTCCGCACTGCATTTGTTTTGCAAAGACGGTGAGAAATTGTTAAGTCACGAATATGGAACTGCCATCGCCGAGAACAAACAATACGAAAATCTCTTGACCCATGCAGTCGTAAATAGATGGAAATCTTCTTGTAGTTTCAAGACGCCTTTCTATCCTTCGCCCATTTAAATAAAACAGTTGCAAATGACACAAGATTTGATGTGAAGCACAGCTGGCTCAATGATTAACTAGCCTAGCACTTTAAGTTTTATCAAATAACGGACCATTTACCAGGCAAGATAGGGGAATCACCAGTCACAGCCCTAAGTGGTTTTAAACAAAGTTGGTTTGCATTTTTAGCTGGCATAAGTGCATTGAATTCACCTTGGAGCGGGAAACGTCATTGAAGGCCAATGCCTTCCCATACCTTTTCCAATTTACGTTATCCAATACACCTATTTCACCAAGAAACGAATACTCGATATACCCACTAAGTAAAGCCACTTGAGGTCTGACTGCCCTATCCTGTCTAAGTTAAAACCTGAGAGCCAAAGCCAGCTTGTATCAAATTCCCATTTTAGTATCTAATTGACATTGACATTTAACCCAGACAGGATAGGGCAACCACAACCCAAGTGGCTTCACTCAGTGGGTGGATTTCTTGGCGATGGAATGGGTATATTCGTATCAAATAGACCACGTTCAAAAGGTAATTCCAGAGACGATTAAAATCGTGGGTGTAATGCTTTTCTTATGTGGTTACATTTTGTAAGACTCTGGATTAAGCCTTTTTGAATGTTGTCTATTGAGACGGGATCACTTGTCTGATCTTCATGGGTACGTTAGCACCTGTTTGGTAGGTAAATGCAAATTGGACGTTGGTCATGTCTAGCCTGTGATTCCAATAGGCGTATACTCTTTTTTTACGAACAACTTCTTGGGCCAAGGTGGTGTAGAGGTATTACAGAAATGGTGTCTATATTATTGAGCAAATGTCAACCCTTATTATTAATAGGCAAGATCAAAGAAACGGTCGAAATCGTTTAGACTTATCAACACTTCCTCAGTCAGCGTAAGGTTATTCCTATCTTTTTTGGGGGAAATGATGTTCATTTCATGAATTTGAGACAAAGCAATAGAATTTATAATTCACTCGTCGTTGAGTGAGACTGCTTCACATCCATTGGGTAGGAGGAACAGGAAGCAAAGCGACCGGTCTTGCTCTTACCGGAGTCGTGTCGATCCCGGTCGGGGCTTTTGGCCATGACGGAAGTCCTCTTGGAAGGCATGGGTAGCGACGGCTTCGGCCGGTTCTGCATTTGCGCCAGCGCCTGTTGCACGGCCTCTTGTCGAACTTCTACACCGGGGAAAGAAAGGCGCACAGACACCGTCAGACACATTCAACTCTCCGAAGGGAATGCGCGCCCAGAGGCACTCACATCACATGTATATACTAGCAAGATACGTGGTTATGCAGTAGTTAGTGGCTTTTGGGATAATTTTTCGGCTTCACATGGCCGTGTATTAATATGGTAACTTTACGATCGTTAAAGTTAAAAGCTACTGAGGGACACATTTCATTAAAGACGAAATTATTTCCCATGCTGTATTAGCTAAATGAATTAACTAGCTTTAGTAATTTACGAGGGCGCTGCTATAGTTGTACAAGTTTTGGAGCCTGCTTATTTTTTATGATGTTCATAATGCGCCATCCTTGCGCCATCAGCACAACATGAAACCACGACGAGGAGAGACGCACGACAAACAATGCAAGCCCAAAAAGAGTTCCTTCATGCCACATGCAAAGGCAAAAGAAAACATGCAAACCAGGAAAACTAATAAATTACCCTTTTAATAGACTTACCTTTAAAATGCCGGCTGATTGCCTTCTCCGCTAGCATTACTCTTAGAGCTAATTAAGCTACACTGTTAGTTAGCGTGGCCCGGCTATGTGTTGTAGATGTAATTACTTTAGATGTGGGTGTTGTGAACTGCACTATCGTATTGTCTGAACGATGATGACTGGAGTTGCTCATGCAATATTCGCTGGATAATTATGCTACATAAATGTCACGAAGAAGATGAATCTAATAGTGTTCTACGCCAACTTGTGTTCAACATTGGGGCGTAATTAAGCTTGAGAAGGGGCGCAGTGTTTTTTTATTGTAAATCTTCGTCGCGAACGCTGGAAACGAAGCACACACGTTTCCCCATCTGATGGAGATTCCAATTCTCCTAGGGGTTCTGCTTTCGAGATGAGTCCGTGAAAGTAAAACTCGTGGACGCGTGGTTATTGCTCTCCTCCATTCCACAGTTTAGAGAATCCACCGAAAATAAAATGCGTGAATGCAGATGTCTCGCGGAAATCCTCGATTTGTTTTCATCCGGTAGCGAATATTTAAGTGAGAGGAACGAGTGGGACGGTCCGTTTTTTGTAAAAATGCCTCCGCGCTCCAGCTTTGTTTTTGGCAAAAGTGTTTGAATTTTAACGAATGACTAACTAACCGAAAAAAAAAACAGCGACTTTGGTTCGGCTGAAACGAATTACCACCGACTAAATAGAGAATGATAATTCGCACATGAATTATTCAATGCGGAGGTATAATTTGAGAGCAGTGATTAGTTGGCAATCGGCGGCGGTCAATGCTGGAATGCTTTCGACTGTTCGATGAAAACAGTACAAGAAGACATGGACAATGTCCAGTCACTGAATTCGTACATGGCAACGGAATTATCAATTTTTATAACAATATTGTTTTACATGTTACTACATATACACGACGATTTATACTCGAGTCCATAATCACCGCAATAGAGTGCTCATTGTTAAGTGTTTACAACGCGCAATTAGCGTGATCAAACAGTGGAAAACATAATAGAAAACAATTTAGCAGTAAGCAGCTATTGTTGTTATTATTTATTGAGGGCGTGCAATTCGTTCCCGAGCTGAAGTTGTTTTTCCAATCATTTGTCGATCACCTATCGGCATGTAAATTCCATAATGTATAACGGTGGTGTTGAGAACGACAGCAGATCGACGCTGGCATTTTATAGGAAAAGCTAGCGACATCGCAACAATATTGACAGGAAGATATTGTGTAGTGTACTCGTGTGCAAATACTCGTGTGCGAAATGGCTCCATTTGACACGCATCCGCGTTTTAGTGCCACTTGATGGAAGATTCGCATCTCGAATAGGCGTTTCACGGAGAACATCAAAATGTTTATAGTGATTTCAAGCTTACGTTGTAAACTGAAATTGTTATTACGGTTCGTTGGTGCATAGAAAGAGGAGGCATGTAGATTTTTTTTTCAACGCAAATGTAAACTTTTCGGTCCACACAGATGCGGTTTTAACGAGTGACATATCACGACAAATAAAAGTTACTTTCACCAAGTGAACATCTCGTAAAGTTGTACGAAAGGGGCTCCCGAAGTGAAAAGGGCCGAAGAAAAATGTTTAAAAAATAAGTACGTGAGTCAAAGAAGAGTTCTGTACAAAATTTAGAGAGAGGGATCGATTGCAGAAAACTTTTGTCTACCAAAAACAAATTTGTTTGAGCAATTGAAGCAGCTTTAATGAAATACGAACAAAGAAGGTTTTGCGCGTGGTACGGTGGTTTTGTAAACTTAGGGTTTATAGAAAGGGTAACCGTTCCAAGATGCACAAAATCACGCCTCGGGCTCTGTTTTCGCTTATAGACGAGATCAGGTGGCGTTCTGTTTGGTAATCTAGGAGCCTCTTTGTTAGCCCCCCTTCCCTACCGAAGTTGCCACGGGTATAGCGAAGGGGATTACGTTTGGGAAATTATCTTGCCGCCGTCTTTGCACACGAGAAAGCGATGGCACTAATGAAAATCACGGACAACGCAGTAATTTCCACACAATAAATAGCAGTACTCTCGAGCTCGAACACGAGGCACTCTTTTACTTCATCCTTTCCGATTCTATAACAGAGCTTGAAAACTTTTCAAATTGCATGCCTCAGATTTAAACGACTTTAAACGACTTTAATACGATTTCCAAAATGTGCTAATTCTACTTCAACAGTACATCAAACCGAGAAGTTAAGCTTCATTTAATTTTGAACGCTTATGCAGATGATGTTAAGTACGTCGACAGTTCAAATTTCCGGAACTATCATCTCTGCAAAGTACAGCGTGGCTCTAAAGTCCCTAACCTTAGTCAAATGAACTCACGGAAACCATCATTTTCCAGCCCCGAGACAGGTTTTTTATCAAGCTTCATATCTCGCCAGGGGAAATCTACCATCGTGTACCTTATAGTTATAGCCTGCACGGTGGGAGGAACGAAGGTAGTTTTAAGATGCCATGGTATAAGGTAGGTAGGTGAGTGAGTATGACCCATCTTGTAGGTACCTACACTTGCTCGGGAGGACATTGCTCCTTTCGCAGCTTCTACAAGAATAATTGTTGCATCATGTCCACGTGCTTGAAGGGCATTCGCCTCGCCATGCCTCGACGTCACATCGCCAACCATTGCCGATCATCGCGTGAAGGAGTTGTTATGATTTTACATTTACACTATAAGGATGTATGTATACCTTGACGTTTCCATTTTAAATGCTCACAATGATTCCGCATCTTTTCGGCCGACCAATGTACAGCCACGCGGGTTATTAAAGATGAGTTTCACATTTTCTTTCTCAGAAAGTACCGAAAATTGTTTGAACCTTTTTTCGGCAGCTCGATCGTTTTTTTAATCAACATAATAATGTTAATGCATCATATAAGTTAGAATTTAATTTCACACTACCTTTAGATAAACATTACCTACGCTTCTTTTGTAGAATGAATCTGCGCTTTGGCTACGCCTGTAATCTATTTCGTATTCAAATCTACACATTTATTCAGGGTGTGCGCTAGAAACTATTAAATGGTGTGCAAACGCAATGGATCGGTCGAGTCAAATAAACTTTGGCACATAAAAGCCAGGTAATGGCCGTCATATATCAAACGGAATAACTGTTTTGGCGCAATCATCTCTCAAAGTCACGGATCAGATGCACCTTCATTATGTGGAAACAAGATGCCGTCAGTCATGACATTGGACCACAATTACAGCGATGTGAACCATCACGAACCAAAAATTTGCGCAGATATCTTTCAAACATCAGGTGGAAAAAACCAACACGGTTTACGAAAAAGTTACGACACGATTAGGTAAAAAGTAATTGGCGGGCAACCGGGATCATAAATGTGAAATTGGAGGATGGCAAAGTTTTCTTCCAAGTTATCGTCGCCGCTAGACAGAGACGCTACGCTATAAGAAGACTTGACGAGGGTGCGAACTATGGTGCAAACAACGGTTTGTGATAAGATCTGCAGCGCTCGGCGGTGGTGGGTGGAATTACTGAAATTGTTTCAGCGTGTCACGAACGATAAATCAGAATGAAGAAGCAGAAAGCTTCGTTCGTTCGCGCGCTTGCAATTTCGTTCACGCACAGCGTAGCGTGGCCGAGACAGCCAGGAAGAAGATGTTGATCTTGTCTGCCAAAATGACTCGACATGGCAAATTACGCAGGCGACATCGGATTCACATGTTTTATTGTTCTAACACCCGTGTAGAAAATTAGCTTCCTTGTCTCGGGAGTATTACTATGTATTTAAATTTTAATGTTTGCACAGAAATTTAAAACGCGACGAAAATAATGCTCGTAACGGACGAAAAGAATATAGCAATTCTGATGCACAACGACATCAGCAGCTATGTTTTTGTATACAGTTCGAACATTAAATATTTTCTTTTCTTATTTCGTTCATGCTTTTCAGATCGTAAAAACTTCTGCTCCAGATATTGTTCAAACGTAATCCAGTTCTTATTCGTTTCCACCATGACACAGCATTCGTTTTTCCATGCATCTTGCCAGCTCGAGAAGGAAAAAGTACACAAAAAACACGATGATTCCACGAAAAAGACATACTGGAGGTGTTCAAATAGTGTACAAGACCACCTAAGCCACGTTGCTCGGTAAGTGCGGCAAAGCACGATGTGAAACGAAGACGACGCCGCCGTCTTTGGGCGTCGCGGCGGTGTCTGCAATGATTGCTTTGGGCACGGTCGGTAAGTTCCGCGATGATAGAACGACACGACACGGCGTCGGACTGGACGTGAAACGGACGAAAAGAACGGACGAAAAGGAGACGAAAATGTGTACAAGAAAAGCAATCGATGGGAGAAGAGGAAAGTTTGTTCGGCGAACCACAATTAAACATCATTGGCAGCGAGTTCGAAGATAACGATGTCAAAAGGACCCTTGACAACGAAAAAGTAAGACTGAGCGCGAGCTTTTGCAGGGAGATAAAGAAAAAGAAATACGATCTTGGAACTTTTTCTGTTCTTCATTTCGTTCATGAGAATAGCTGGAAATTACTAATGATCAAAGCAACTCTCTTTCGGCTTATATTTCATGCCGCCTTGCTGAAAGCTTGATACAGAGAGCCATAATATTATTATCTGCCGACAACAAATGGAATTTTTCTATAACATACTGGTGGAAAACGTTTTCCTATTTTCTCCGGTATCGGAAAACCATTATCGTGCGAATATCCACTTGAATGCCGGTACGCCAGGACCGATAACTCAAAATTCGCAACAACGTTTGAAAGTCGATACACACCAAGTCGCAATGGCGAAAAAGCCTCGTTGGCTGAGGGCGGAGGGCCATGCAATGACACATACGATACATATAGCCTTTCCATGAAATGCAGTCGATCTTCGCCAGACATTGTCCGCGGGAGGCACTGCTGGCCGAGCGAAGGTTCGACTCCCAGTATGGGCAATCCCGATCCAGATACATTATTACAACTACCGGGGTTTAGTAGATGAAGGGCGACCGGTCGACATGCGGAAAATGGCATCTGGAAACGAATAACGCAACACTGTGTGCGATGCCAAATCGATCACGACATATTCGATAAGTCTGATTGAAATCAACATCTGACATTGTGAGCCGATACGGATGTCAGGTTATTTATTAGGTCAATTAGCGTTGCGTAGGCTGGCAGGCTCAGTTCAGCGAGGATTACCGATTTAATTAAAAACATAATTCAAGTTACTTATTTTTTAGCTGTGTTCGAAAAATGCTTTCCGGAGCGCAAAGCGATTGGCGTGCGCGCGTGGGGATCTGTCACTTCAACATGGGAGCGTTAGAATGAAAAAATGCCACTTTTTGCTTCAGCTTTTGTACAGCGAATTAAAACATTGCAATCTGGGAGGAAATTATACACACAGAAGTAGTTCCAAGCGACGCACACAACCAACGAGTACGCGGTTACGATACGCCCGCTCGGGCTCATATTTCCATCGTTATTTATTTTCAACGCCACAAGTTGGGATCTGCCTTTAGAAATGCTATTCGTGCGTGCATGTAGGCTTGCTCCCTTATTGTCTCGCCCAAGCAGACCTTTAGAAATGGCAGTACATTGAAATTCAATCACACAACAGCGAAACTTGTAAATATATATACGCAGCATCCGCGGCCGCACGAGACGTGCGGGCTTTTATGATATTGTGGAAATTCATCGGAGACTAGAGTTTTCTCATCGAGCGCCGCAGCTCGAGTGGACTGAGGGCGTCGGATTGAAAAGTGACGCTGGCGACGCCGTCGTCGTCATCGTCGTCAATGCCAACACAAAAGAGCGCACGTCGTAGGCTGACGTTGTTTCAACGGCCGACGCCGTGGCGTTGAAACGACGCGACGGCAGTTCAGCCGTGCGGCAGACTGAAGTTTATGTGTGATGGTTTTGCAGAGATGAAAATGAAAAATTCAAAAGCTTCGACGATAATTATCGAATGCGTGATACCTATCGGCACGGAAAGAAAATGGAAAAGAGCGGCGACGCGGTGGTTTTTCCTGCTAGCTGTGGTTCTACGTTGCTATAGGTTAGCATGTACATTTTCCGGGAATAAAAATGTTGGATATTAATTTCCGCTTTATTTACTGGTTACAGTGCATCCATCAAATGCACGTTCTTGGTCCTGATCCTTCGAGCCAGTCAATATGTACGTAGCTTTGGAGATTCCCGGAAAAACAACGGAATTGGAACGGAATTCACGTTCGAAGAAAAACGACGGTACGTTTTTTGTAATGCACGTAAAACAATTGCAACAAGACATGAGAATATAGGTAGCGGGTATTATGCTACGTAACATGAAATGATGTCAAAAATCGCATCACCAGAGCTACGAATAAAGGAAAATATTTTATACTCTATCGCCAGCAGCCTTTTTGTACATGCAGACGAGAAAGAGAATGAGGATGCCCGGACTAGGCGAGCAGATAGTGGTCACGTTTCACCGTGCTATCATTATTTTATTAACATGCTTAATTTTAAATTGGTATTTTAATAGAGCCGCGTGGAGGGGTCATCTCGAGTGACACGTCCCACGTGATAGAAAAGCGATATTTTAATTACGACCACGTGATACGATGCATTATGGCGGTGCATGTACGTGCATAACGTAATGAACTGCACGTCGTATAAATTTAATCGGAAAAGCAATTTGGACGTGAAGCTGCAGTACAGCGTAAAAGTAGGCTAACTATCATTTAATGCGATACCATAGCACGGGGCTTCCACACTTTAATAAGAGACGTGCCACTCAAAGAAAATGTATTGCGTTTTTTTTTCTTGCTCTTGAATCTTGCACAATAGAGTTTGGTCAAGGAACTGCAGATTTCGGTTGCTCCGATTTAGTACGTAGGTGTTGCTAAATCTTTTGCAATTTAGCATAAGAAAAGCGTGTAGGCACGGTTGAAATCTGCATACCAGTCAGTCACCGTTCAGTTGTGTAATGAAATGAAATGACAATCACAGAGTGCCAACGTGTATTGGAATGTAAAAGGACACAGACCTATGCAAGACAATTAGTTGGTCATCACTTGTGAACGCAGTGGAAAACAAAACGACAGAAAAGAGTGACGCAAATTACACGAACTAAAATTTGGGAACGCATATGAGATTGTGTACGCAATTAATTCGAGTGTCATTTGTAAGTCAATTCTAGCTCGGTAAATCACACCTTTCAATGCATGGGCTTAATTTCGAAACGAACCATGTCCACTTGTTATCACATTAACAATAACTTACGAGAGATGACATCCCTATGACGCATTATTTCGGACATGTACCGGAAATCGGGGTAGCCAGGTATATTAAGCCTGGTTTCACGGTCCAATTTTTCATCCAAATGGGTGTCAAATAAATTGGATGAGAAATTGGACCGTGCAGATGACCGCCAGCGGTGACTTCTCGGTATTAAATGTACGGTTGCTTCAGGGCGCGCTTAATGGCTTTTATTCTCTCCCATAATTCAAAACAGACAGTCCCACAAGGGGATATCACAAGGGCGGTGTATTAAAAAAAAATCTTCAGTGCTATTTAGATGTGAAGAATGCGCTATTACATTCCTTGCTAGATAATCTGTACAATTTCATACAGATTTCGGAATTGAGTGTAATTGGAAGTGTGTCGTTCGAGGTAACAAATGTACTCTTCTTTTGTGATCGGGGCGACGAACAAATGTACTCCTCTAATGTGTTCGGACCGTCGATACGATTCGGCGAGCCGAGCTGATTCTACGTACCTGAGTGATATCGGCTTTCGTTGCGGGTCAAGCGACGATTGCCCCGTCGATTGGCCCGACTTCCGGGGCTGTTGGAGCCAGCCTGGGGCCCACACGGCGGGCGAGCCGCTGCGTGAAAACAAAACAGCCACGTACAAAACGCATGCCACGTGCTCACACGATGCCCACACTCGCACAGTCTCACCAACATTCGGGACACATTTGGGGGTGGACGAGCCGGCAACGAAACGCGAATGAGTCGGGTGGTGATAAAGGCACTCTCGTGGGAGATTTTAAACGGGTTTTGACTATAACTGTACCCAGATTCAACAAAGCTTTGGAAGGAATTATCGATAGGGGCTGTTCTACAATTGCAACACTTGTATTTTATGTTCAGGAATGAAATGCAGTCCTGTGATCTCTCTATGAGTTTGTGAGACGATACCCGTGGGCGGTGTGTCATTCTTCAAAGGAACATTTTGTTGTTACGAGGAACTAGAAAGTCATCCACGAATGAAAGCCACGTATAAACATCTACCCTGTGACGGGCGACCTCCCGGTTCACTTTCCCTTAGACTTCAAACAACTCGGTTATATTACCTACAAGTCCATACCCACGGAAACAATGATGCCCCGCAGAACATAAAAAACAGCGGAGAATGAAGAGAACAGGAGAATGATTACCGAATCGTTGACCAATTGGCAGCTTGGACAGAATACCTAAAAGTCCGCTGCCCGCGTGATGCGTGCCAACAAAAACGATCTCATCTGCAAACTATCGAAAACTGGTTTCGTTTAAACTCCCCGAACATCGGGCCAGTCTGTTCTCGCGAATAAGATCGGTCCATTTCTCTACATTCTATCACTAAAGATCGGTGCTCTGGCGTGGATTGCATTTTACTCTAGTCTTCATTGTCTTGTAGCCTAGCGGGCGGGTGCTCGGGTTGGTTCAGGCGCCGCGGCAATCAAATTCGAGTGAGCCCTCGTGCGAGTAGCGCGACTGCTCATTTCCTCGGTGTACGTTTTGCTCGGTATCGCGATTCGGGGAGCCGCCGAGAGGATGCCGGTGATGGGACCGAAGGGAGGGTAGAAAAGCATTGGATCGGTAGAGAAATAAACAAGTGGAGCAAGCAATTCCCAGACAAGAAGCGTGCACAGAAGCGAGACACGGAGCTGGTGTGTGTGTGTGTGTGTGTGTGTGTGTGTGTGTGGTTGTGTGTGTGTGTGTGTGTGTGTGTGCGTGTGTGTGTGTGTGTGTGTGCGCCCGGCCGCGGCCACTTGCCCGCTGGAGACACATTTGCCCGAGAAACGTCTAATAAATACAGATACTGTGTTCGCTGCCATCGTAGGTTCACTTTGTTGCGTTCTTGAATCAACAAAGGTGCCTTGGAGCTGTGGTTATCAACCGGTGGGTCGCGACCCACGACCGAGTCGTGAGGGGTTTTCAGGTGTGTCACATGAGTAAGATATGTGCACACCAAAAGGTAAAACCAAAGTAAAATAATCGCAGAAAATTATGCAAAGAGTTAGAGCGGAAAAGTCTAGCGCACTGCTTTGAATATTACATCTTTGTAGGGCAAATACTGACGGTAGACTAACATTACACCCTTAAACGAGTTGCCCACACAAAATGAATGGGTCGGGAAATTATGTCAATGTTTTAAGGGCTCGTGATACGGAAACGGTTGACTGATCACTAGATCACTGGAGGAAGGGCTCCTTGGGAAGAGGTGGGCCGAACATTGAGGTATGGTTTTGACACGTCTTTTTTATGACGGTTGGGCTTGTTTGTTAAAAAAAATAGCCCGGTTTGATGAGAGTAAAAGCTATTTGCGTATTCGCCGATCTTGAAATAAGAAGTAACCCATTATTCAAACCCGTTCCCCTGGCACATCGAGTTTTTTTGGAGTGGCAGCTAGCCAATCTATCGTGAAAAAAGTTGCGAATTGTTCGCTTGTGCAAAGTTCAAAAAACTTTTTAATCAAAATTATGTAAGCTGCAATGCCCAGTAGTACGCAATCTAATTCTGAAGGAGAGCACCGTGATTAAGACTGCCCCGCTGATCGACGCCGGCAAGGAAATCTCGGATCACGGAGTCCCGATGAGCAAATTGAACGCGACGTCGTATGACGACGCAAATATTTGGTTTCTCAACGATTTGAAATCTTTTGCAAAGGGCATAACCGAATAAAAAAACGTTTTCCATAGAAAATAGCGAGAGAGTGGGATTTTACGTTCGTAAGCGCACAATGACTTTTATGATGACCAGCCGCTTAAACTCGGTTAGATGAAAGTTTCTCGTGTGCATTCACGCTAAAAAGCTTCCACTGTAGCTCACAAAACAAAACTTCGTTACTATGCATAAAATTAAATTCCAAACCTAACAGACCCAAATTACGTGCTGGAGATTTTACCTAAATGAGATACCACAAGCTTGATTCTACCGGTCAACGAGTAAGAAGAATACCCACATACACTATCTTATCGACTCATTGCAGCCGGACCATAAAACAACTTCCACTAATGACGTCGATACACATTACAGAATGCAACAAAGTGACTTAAAATGGGTAAAATGAGCAATGTACCGGTTCAACATCATAACCTAACATAATAGATAAGAAACAAAAAAAAACTCCATCAAGCATGCACTAACACCAACTACACAACCACATGCACAAGCAACAATAATAACAAGCTACGGTGCAGTCGTCTCCTCATGGGTGCCGATCAACTACAATTATTACAACAACGAGCAACGACTAGAGATGTGTTGGGCGCGTGACGCGTGACGCCACGACGCCTCTCTCTACCTGAATGGTATCGTTTCTCGTTATGCGTGACCCGACGCTGAGTGCGTCGAGCCCGAGGTTGCTCCCGACGCCCGCCATCGCCACGGCCGTCGCCTCGTCCGCCGCCGCCACCACCACCGCCGCCACCGACGCCGACGGGAGCTGGATAATTCGCCGGGCAAAGTTGTTAGTCATAGACGGGAAAAGGTGTTAGGCGTTTGTTAGAGAGGACCAGCGCGAGAAACAAAGCCGGGGGATCCTGTAACTTTTAGTGAGACAGAATGGAATGGAATTGCGTTTCATCTCCACTCCCTGCCATTTCATTGGATTTTCTTGACATGATGCATAAAACGCTTATATTTAGAGTATGATACTAATTACGTCAAAGATACGAAAACAGTATTCAGGTTTTTCTAGAAGATAATATAAAGAAAATGTAATACTAAATATTGCATCTCTTTTCAGTCCATTCCATTTCATTTTATTTCATCTCATCTCATCTCTCTGAAATGTTACAGACTACAGATCCTGTTCGAGAATGGAAAAAGGGACGTTCGTGTTCTGTGACGTATGGGAAGTTATACTTTGGTTCCAGCTACGTTGAGTAGTAAAATGTTTTATGCTCGTGTGTCACGTAATCTTTTAGCACTATAGTTTAAAAACAAACTGATTTGCAAACACCAGGTTTGAATGCTTAGTTTGCCTGACTGCACACCATTTTTTTAAAGATAAGTGTACTTTGTATTTGTAATTTTCCATTATATCCCCCTATCCAGCTATCAGATTTTTATAATACTTTAAACACTTTTAAACATTTGAACGTAACACACATTCCGTGAGCAATTCATTAACATCTAACGTTAACTTTTTGAGATACAGGATCCTCCCATTATCACAAAATAACTCATTTCAGCTGGAACCATTAGTAAACATACGAACCATATCAGGATTTGCCAGGAGCTGTGTTTGTGGGAACTCAAGGAAAACCACAGCCAGATTAACCGGCATGCAGATCGAACCGTGGACCTACCGAATACAAGGCAGTTATCATCGCGTGGTTGAAAAGCGATACAGAAAAGCAGCGAAGGTGTCTAGGAGTCGCAAAAAATAATAAATTGAGGAAGAAAACAATGCCCCCAATACCGAAAATTCTCCATGCAGACTGTGGTAAATAGCAACAAGATAAAATAAACGCGGTGACGCTAATTAAATTAAGTTTCCGCGATGTAAAGCACGAAAAAACTTTCATTAAATGGTGACGTAGAGTATAGATTGAATTTGCATTTGTGCTGCATTAATACTCTCGACAACCTTTCAAAAGCGATTCTGTCGATTTTCAATTTGACATGCAGCATGCCATTTGCGTGGTCGCTGTCCATTTGCCAATTAGAAGCAACATATCTCTAAAAACAATTAGCTGTCGAGTGGAAAAACGTGTAATACAAATTACTAATTGCGCGTTTAGTGGCGTATATAACTATTATAATATGTTATTAGTGATTTTGTAATAATGTCTCTCCGATTCTATTATCTAGGCACCCACAACGTCTAATGAGTTTGGAATAAATTATGACAAAGATTTTTTTCTTGTGCACTTAAAATGTTCGTGTTTTGAAACTATCATAATAAAAAGTCGGTAAAATTGCTCTCACGTAACTGAAAAGATTGCTACTTTCAATTAACTACTAAAAACCCAATGGAAAAAATCATGGCTATTTTCAAAAATGGAATCATATTATTATAAGATAGCATTGAGAAATGTGTGTATGACTTCAAGCAAAGTAATGTTCAATAATGAGGCACCAACATTTTGTCTGAACGATAATAATCTCACACCCAAAAAAGAACATTAGATCGTAACAAAAAACATGTTTATTTATATTGGCCGAATTTTAGAATAAGTTTATTCCTTCAATTATGTTTCATGTCCATGTTATCATTAAAATAGAAACGAAGTCGCATATTTCAATAATTCCACGAACTCTACGAAACCGATTTCTAAAATAGTCATCCTGCAGTCATAAAGACTGCACAAAATTTTCTCCTAATTGGATGACTAGAAAATGCAGTGACCCCGATGGGTGACAAAGTAATAGCAATTACCCCCTCAGACTGTATAGGTCAGGTGAAACGTCACGATGCCACTGAAACCACAAGACTCTTGGCAAGGCCCAATCGAACGAGTCTCCATGTTAATTAGAGATGATGTAATTGAAACTGGAGTCAAGTACGCGAGCCAGCCAGGGTGTGGTTAGAATTAGTTGGCGAGACCTAATGATCCCTCCAGCATCCCTTTCAATTTACACGTGACTCGAACCCGTCCATGCGTGGGCGACACATCGCGCAACGCGTATTCCCAATCCCAACAATGAACGCCGATCTGCCACCGAACCATCGAGTGGAATCGCCATATAAGGAATAGCCAGATTTGCAACAAGATGAATGGAGTTTGATTCCTCTCATCGACAGCAGCCCGGCCGATGCAGCTAACTGGCTAAGCGAATGTTTATGTCCGTTTAATTGGAAACAACTGCGAAGAATTATCATCGTAATTACATTGGCAGGCGCAGCGATTGATATTAACTATAATGGCACTTATACGTTTTGCGAGAGCTTTTCAAAGAATAACATGTCATGACAAAGACCTGGTCGTCCTATAATTATACTTCTATGCAATCTAATTTTAATCTGTGCTATTTATATATCTATGCGACTATAACGATACGAGCATTCAAATGCTAGAATACGACCCACAACCTCTTACGCATAACGTATCATTAGAGCAAACAGGTATATTCTATTAAAACAGCGCAGGGGGGAGGTTCGGATTTAGAGGAGGAGGATGTAAGGATGGTGCATCAAGACAATCAACGCAGAGATAGATGATGATGCGGGTCCTGCCTAGGCAAACGTTGGCCGTCGTCGTCGTCGTCGTCGTCGTCACACACAATTAATGATGTTCACCTCCTAGAGCTGACGACGTCAGTTTGTAAACGTATAAAAATCCGACGTCGTGTTACCAACGTATCTTCCTGCCACCCCGCCCCCCTTGCTTGACTTAGTAGCGTCTTCCTGAAAGCGTGCGTGCATGTGTCGTGTATGTGTACACTGCTTAATAATAGCACCGCTACGCCAGACGGCTCATCCCCATGTAGCGCGGGAACGCGGTTTGTTTAGGCATGGATAAACGTATAGACAAAAGTTTCATTATGTTACACCCGAAAAGGAAGATGACAGCGATGAAAACAAAGACGGGGGTAACAGGGTGTATAATTTACATTCTTAGAAACTCATTACGTGTCAACTAAATTAAACTATCCGTAGAATTATCGTGCGATGCAGATGTTCATCCACATGGAAAAGCCACGACGCCGACGGGTGTATGGTATATGAAAAGCCTGGCAGGTTTGATATTAGAAGCTGACTACGGGTTTGAATTCGGTGTCACGGGAATGGGCTAAGATGTGACACCAATTGTTTGCAAGCTCTGGTCTCGGTTCAGCAATGGATGGCCCGCCTCCTTTCTTACCTTGGGGTTGTTTTGGCACGTATGGAGCAAGTAGTCTCGTCCGCTTCTTTTCATATCCTTTCTGGGTGATGTCACCTGAAGGCAAGAAGAAAAGAACACATTTAATTAACAACCTTAAGTTTCGTTTAAACACAGCTCTCTATACAATTACAAAAAGCTATTAAATA
>QKMV01001201.1:0-17148 GCA_003287335.1 Lednia tumana
AATTAAAAATAACAATAATTTGATAACATCAGACTAGGCACTGCCTAGTTTGCCTAGCCTAGAGCGCACGCCCCTGGAAGCTAGGAACTTTCTATCCTGCTCATGTGCACATTCAAATGATCTAAAACCGAACAGTTTGGCCTGATGGCTACACCGGTTCTTGTGAGATCACCAAAGTTAAGCGGTATTGGGATGGCCCAAAGGTTGGATGTATGACCATTCATACTAAGGTCCATTTGTGTTTGGGAGAGTGGTTGGAGGGTTTGAAGCTAGTGCAGCAGCTTCACTCCCCTTACCATCAACCTCTTGATAGCACAGATTAGTGGAGGAACTCTATGCTGTTCGAGTTGTATTATCCTTCAAAGAGACATTAGGCGGTTGTCTTCTTGGTCCTTTTTGACAGGAGTAGGCTAAGTGCCAGCACAGGTTTTCACTTCTTACCTGATAGGTTCATTATCACCCTCATCATCACCTTATCATTCACCGACGCCAATAGACCAGTGCCACAGGGCCAGTGGTCAATACCGTGGGTTGTTAAACACCACATTAAAAAACACTTTCAAAACATGCTGTGTAAGTTTGTCTAAAAAACTTACATGTAGGTAGATTCACCTCTTTATGTATTTTTGGTGAGCACGATTCAAGCATTACGTCAATCAATTACAAGCTATGAATTTGACACTTGACGCACAGAAGGAGGATTGAATTGTCTCACAGGTAGGGGTATAATTTCTCATGTGACTATCTGTTTGTGAGCTCTTACCTTCGTCTTCCATCTTCTCAAAGGCCTCTGCTGGCCAGAAGTGACTGAGATTCATTTGGAACAACGACCAAACAAAATTGCCAACGAACCAGTCAAAAATCCACTTCATGTGCTTCAATGGCTGGAATAGATACAGACCAGAAAATTGGTCATCAGAAATTAATTAGAACATACCACAAAATAATAAATGATTCCAAGTTTGTGCATGTGAAGCGTCAGCGTGTACATTGTTCACTTTTGGGGAACCGATTTCGGTGAAGAGCGGGTAGTACTGTAATTCCAAATCGTCATTTGTTTTCTGGCAAACATTTTATGCAAACATTTCTCGAATGGGAATGTCCTAATTATCAAGCATTCAAAAAACTGGAGTTGACTTGAAAGAAGTTCGGAGTAAGCTTGAGCAAACATGTTGCTTTGCCGAAAACAAATTTTAAAATAGATTTTATCTAGATACATCATCTGGGTAAAATAAAATCTGTTTAAAATAACATAAAAGTAAAAAATTCTTTGTTCCCAAAGGATGTGATGCTGATGAATAGAAATATGTGTGAATGAATTATTAGCTGAACACCAAGAGCTTTGCTTTTGTGAACTTTCAGACGATTCAGAATTGTAAAAAAGATTTTAATTATAAAGTTGTTTTTATATGACACGATGAGCTGAATTTTTTAAGTTCCTCCAGCCCTTGACTCCCCAGCAACAGTGAAGTTGCTAGCAAGATACCAAAGAGTTAGCAACTCACCTTCGTACAATTAACAAGGCTTTGCCGAAGCATTGCCCAACAGTTTTCTATTCCAAATTACATTTGGTTTTTTTGGTTTAGTTCTGCAATACTCCTCTTTCTTTGCTTGGAATATAAAAAAGTGGCAAGCAAGATATTGTTACGCAACTCACCGTGAGTAAGTAACTGCCCTCGTTGATGGTGGCCTCGCCACGGAAGCATACGGCTTGATAGTCGTAGACGTGCACCTTGCGGTAGATCTTTTCCGCTACCATCATCTCCATGATGTAGCCCTTGACCTCGCCAAAGAAACGGCCTGTGTCTTTGAGCGACTCGGACACCACGATAAACCCGCTGTTGTCCAGCACGTAGCAGTCGAGCTCGGCAGAGTCGCAGGCCAGTCCGCACTCACGGCTTGACTCCAAACACTGCAAGGGTTTGAGGTTAGACTAGATTTTATTGGCTAGACTTCCACTTATTTCTCAGAATAAACTCTTGGAACTCGGGGTGTAATAATTTTGTCGTATCGGTCAATATCCACAGTGGCACTTTGTCATAGGAATGCTGATCAATGGGGCATGCAGGAATGTCACCAATCATAAGAATTGCGCATATTTCCGAAATAATTGTCTCTTTAAACTGCGGTTGAAATATTTTAATTGTACCAGTCAACAGTGGTGCCTTAAGGCCGAGGCGTGCGCCCAAATAATCCTCAGTCAAATTTTCTGAAATATTTGCCAGCATTTCATGTCTTTTGGGGCTGTATATACGAGTTTTGAGTGAATTTACGGCACTTCTGCGAGCAGCTTTCCGACAGAACAAAATTCAGTTTCCTCGGAATCACCATTTCAAAAATGTAGGCCTGAGCTCACCATCCTCTGGTCTCAATTTTATCTTTACATGTAGATTTTCTTCAAAAATTACGTTGCATTAAATTTTTCTTTGCAACCTTCTCAATTTGTGTCCCTTACAGCACACCATTAGAATTACGGGTTCCAAAATTTATCTGCACCTAGGGCCCCAAAATATCTTAACGTGCCACTGTCGGTGAAGTGGCGCTAGGTGCTACCTTGTCGGAGGTGATGTTGATGAACTGTGCGTGCAGCGCTGAGTGGCGGAACTGTAGGCCAACGACGGCGGCGGGCGCCTTGCGGTTGCTCCAGGTGTGGAAGACGGCATGGCTGGCTGTGACGAGAGTGCCGTTGGCTTCGCCGGCGTCAAACGGCACCGAGTAGACAAAGCTCTCGGGGTCCACGTAGTGCTGCTCTACGGCACGCTGGTACCAGATCTCGTCCACCGCCCGCTTGTGCACATCGCTGAAGTGCCTGCGCTCAGTGGGAATCAAGTATGTGATTAATTGGGACAATTATGAATAACGCTATGTTTTGATCAGGTAGAATCACTCTCCACTTCTTGTGGGAACAAAAAAGGCAAGGTTTTTAGTAACCGTTAATGACTCGGGCTTAAAAAAAAATGTGTTGGTATTTGCAATGAAGGGAGATAGTGGGCTGTGAGAAAATGAAGTAAGAAATTGAAAATTTGAAGATGGGCAAATTTAAAAAATTGTGGCGTAATTTAGAACCAGAACTTAAGTCATCCCTGGTATGTAAGCTGTTGATAGATCACAATGAGCAACCTACGGCTGGGATGAGTCCTCATTCCCGGGGAAATCTTGCCACCTCGTGAGGCCGCTGTGCGTCGCCACAAACGCCACCGTGATCTTGAACCGCTGCATGAACACTTTCCTGCAACACCCGGCGCCGCGGTTAGTCACAACCTCCCCTGTCACGGCACACGGAGGGGAAGGTGAATGCAGCCGAGAGAGTGTACCAAAGCCAACATACATGCCGAGCCTCTTTTACAAGCCCAAAGATTTCTGCAAAGAATTGACATTTTAATTTTGTATTAAATTTAAACCTTACAATCTATCCTTAGCACGTAGTTAAACAAGAATAATTAGATAATTGTATTTATCGTCAAACCTCATTTTTTATGATTTTCTTTATATATTTGAGTAAGCCTTCTACATTTTGGGTAAACAATTGAACAAAATTCATGTGTTGCTTGCCGTTTTTTGTGATTCTGTTTCTAGATTCTGAATGGTTGGCTTTCCTCAAATCATTAACAAAACCATACGATAAAGATTTTGTGACAGAATTGCTGAAATCTTTGGTCATTTAAGCTAACATTTAATCAAGCCCTATGACTAAAATCTTGTGGCATTTCGGATACATTAACGCTCTTGTCTGTATTCACATGAAGAATGCTCTGTCCTTGCCGGCTATGTGGTACAAAGAACATCTCATAAATCCTTGCTGCTTGTTATAAAAAGTTTAGTGGATACGTTACCTCTCCACCCTAACACTTGGTGCCAATGAAAAGTATGGTGTGTGGACATTTTAAGAAAGAAAATTATTACCTATGGAATTTGTGCTATTAATGTGGGCAACTGAAGATCAAGCCTCGGTCAGCTCCTCAAAACCTGATAAATACACAAACTTACCTAAGAAATCGTATGTTTAAAAGAATATTTTTTAACATACATCTAAAATGACAGTAATTGAAAGATGGAATTGTAAAAACTTTCGTTTTGTGTAAATAGGTGTAGTAACAGTCATCATATGATGGTTGATTCTCATGTGGAGTATATTAATTAAGTTAGTATGGTGAAAGGGGTTCTTCATCTTTACTAAGTTCTTCCAAAGCATCGTTTGTTAATAGCATCTGCAAGCGTTGGAAGTGGCAGTCAATATGTGACAATTTTGCTGAGCTCCTGTTTACTGTACCTGGGCAAGAGTACCATCAGCATGGCTATCGGGCTTTAGGCAAAGTGGATCGGAACGAAACGTGTGGTTAGTGCAACAGATAAATGCAGTGTGCAATGATTATGACATACAGACAGAAAAAATACATGCAAGTGATTTACAAGTGAAACAGTTGACTACGCCTAGATATGATTGACGAGGGACTTAAAAATATAGGTGGAAAAAAACGTTAAGTTTAGCATAATTGCCTAAGATCTCGCTTTTAAACGTTGTATTTTTTGTCCCAAAAGCGGAAAAAAGAAAGTTCCGTGCTGGTTTTCTTACTCAGGTACTTCTACATTGTGAATTTCAACAAAATAAAATATTTCTCGTCTTAATTTATGTGCTGCGTATTGTTATTAGAAATCTTATGATCAATATAAGCTACTAAACAAATGCTCTGCGGCCATAGGGTGCCCCAGTCCTAAGTAGGACACAATTGCATATTTTAAATTATGTAAACTATACAGTTGTTTGTTTTGATAAGTGTGTCCTTGTACTACAATTTTGGTACTCGAAGTGAATTAATGCAAAGCGCTTTTTGTGACCAATATGTTATGTGGGACACTAGCTGCTAGCTCCGAAGCATGGATTGGCGCTCACCCCTTGTCTTCCTTGGACGAACTGCTGAAGTTCCGCGGGAACCAGGCAGTCACTTTGGCATCGTACACCAGCGACAAGACGATTTTGCGGTCGCCTGCAACCAATCGCGGCCCAGTTATTGCACGCGCACCGACATCTTCTATTCCAACTGTGCATGCATGCATTGCGTGAACACGTTGAGAAACATTTCATTTCCACAGCTAAGAACCCTGCTTGGCTAACGAGTCAGGAAACAGCGGGTGCGGCTCGAGAGTTGATTGCTGTGCGCTGTTTTCAAATTTGTTCTAGCTCCCGTCGTCGATTGCAAATTGCATGCAGTAGGAACCGATTGCAACAAGCGTGGAAATGCAGTCCATTGCATCGTGTTTCCGATCGGTCTATAGTTATCTAACTCAATCTAAGGTGCTCGGTGTAACGTCTATAGAAAGGCAGTGCTTGTAGTTCCAATTATAGTAAATTAGATGCTGCTAGGTGCTCAAAAAACCAAACCAACTAGGTGCGATTTTGAATTTCAAATTCAAAGTTCAAACAGTGATCACAAGGTGAATATCTCGACTAGTTAGTCACTACTCACAGAAATATGAGTCCTTGTCGACTTTTTCAGTTTTTCCCACAGATGTGTTAGCTGTGGAAAAGAAATATAGCCGAGATGAGAAACAGTCTCCCGTTTGTCGATGATTCCGTTACATCATGTAGCATTTTGTCTGTGAAGTGTGGAACTTGGCTCGACAGTGAATAATTGTGATGATCGATGACCAGGATGCAGATGTCCTCCTCTCATGGGTGTGGCCACTTTCGGGGACGATTCCACTTTTGGAACTTTCTTCCCGAAGGCTTACCTGATTCAGGAGGAGGGAACGTTCGGTTCAGGGGCCAACGCCAACCAGGCTGAACGGCTTTGTCCAGGAAATGCCTGAACTCCATTTCTGGACTGTCGAAGCTGTGCTCGGTGTCGAAGTGATATTTGCAATAAATCCTGGGAACGAATTTCAGAACGTATGAACTAAAATGCATTAAAAATGTTTCCAAATTGTTGGTTGTAATCTTTGAAGTAAACTCACCAGTCAGGATGAATTTTCCAGTTTTTACCGCTGAAGAACTCTTTGATATTTGGCCCTGTAAAGTAAACCCATTTGTTATGTAATCAGGTGTAAAGTACACCTCTGTTGCATACCTACCTATTGGCAAGTAAAAACAAGAAAGGCACTTGTGAAACTGTCACACATCTTTCTTTTGGGTTAATCTATTAGCCCTCGCCCAAGGTTCGGGCTTTATTGCGCAAACCTTAAAGAAACACACACGCAGTCTATCTTACTAAATAAACAGTGACGTCTTAGAATGTGTGTTGCCATTTATTTAACAAACAAGTAACAAAGCTTGTTTTAATCATTTAAATGCTTTTACTCATTGTTGGTAAAAATCAATAATCTTGAGGACAAGGCTGGTAACTGCTAATGAGGGATCGAAGTTAGTGCATATTATACCCTTTGCGTGTGTGCGGTCACCAAAGCTGCGGTGCATTGCCACCTCTTCCATTGCGTTGATGCGGTGCAAGCCGTATGGCTCAGGGATCGTGATCACCAGCGAGAACGGCGTGTTCTCGATACCGCGGTAGTAGTAGCGCCGCTTCATCCGCGACACGCGCTTCTGTGGGCAGCGCACGCACCAACGACATGTTAGACCAAGACTTAACACTCTCCCGACGTGTCTGCAATTTCTCTCTCTATCTCCTCTGTGAGTAGCGCAAGGCAGCAGTCCGAAATCGGAAGAACCGAAACCAGATGAGCGCGATGTGAAACGATCTGTCAGACCCAAAAATTCCTGCTGAACGGTTTTATTCATCGTCATCGAGCTACTAGAGTCTCGTGGTACCTATGGCAGCTTCTGACGGGGAAGATAGCCGCCAAACCCGAATTCAATGCGTCAGGTTGACGGTATCTCGTGAGCATGCAGGTACCCCATACCTACACTAGACTTCAAATCCGCGGTTTCACGTTGCCACTGAGACTGACGGAACCTTCAATGAAACTAAAACTGTCCTTAACTGTTTTCAGCAGTTTAACCCAGTTATTAACAGTTTTTTTAAAACTGTCCTATTTACACGTAAAACAGACCCGATCAATGGTCGTTCTATGTGTCTTCAAATCAATGCAGTCCATATGTGGTTAGCTTGTCACGTTTTAGCAAAGGTTTGTAGAGTTCAATGGTCACTATGCGACGGCTGCGTACTTACCATGTCGTCATAGTGATACTTGACGCGGAACTCAGTGTGGTTTGTCACCTGGTTCAGCACTGACGTACGGAACTGAAACAAAACATGTCGCCAAAACTGTTACCAAATGCGTTATCAACCACAATAACTTTTTGGATTCACTCGCTTAACAGGCTTTATTTTCAACTCGTTGGCAATTTACACTTTTCCTGTCGTAGGCACGGCAACAAAAAATAGCTACAAGAAGGAAGAATTTAAAAAACTATCAGAAAATGATCGTTCAAACGTGAAGCTTAGACATAAAGCTAAAAATTGGCGAAAGAAAAGCAGTGTCGCTGACTCAAGATCAAAGCCAATGTTAATTTCTACTCACTCTGAGGAAGGCCTCGTCAATGACCCTCGGATCGTTGTTGTCGTCGACCAGCTCCACTTCCACCATGTCAACGCTGTTGTAGCTGGGCTTTAGGATGCCCTGAAACTGCACAACACAATTGGCTGGTTTATCCTTGCTTTACACACACATGGATTCATCTTGAATCGAACAGATGAGCTGCATTATAAATACCACTGGTCGGAGGTCTGGATGTATCAGGATGTAGCCGTTGTTGGTGACAATGAAGGCATAGCCGTTTACGCCCAACTGAAAGGGAGATGGCACCATAAGAATGCAGTCAATGAAGGAGAGTGGTAGTGTTGACGTGTCTAACGCTACGTTGAAGTGAATGGGTACGAACCATCTGAGGCATCATCAGCTTGGCAATATCCTCGATGGGCACATCCGTGCCGGCAACCCCCAAGAGGTTGGCAATCCGAGACTGAAAACAAGCCGGCGTTGTTAACATTTGATACTTTGGGTAGAATCGCTGGCAGTCAAGATATAGATCAGATGTGAACCGATTGCAAATTTGTATGCAAGAGTTTGTAGCAAAGAGAATTGAACTGAGTTTGAATGAGAGTTTATTAAATTCTACACAAGTGATGCACGTACAGTAAACTTGATTCAAACTTTTGCATCCAGCTAGCTGCAAACAGCCAATAATGGCAATGTCTGAGCTCGCTGAGAAGACATGGTCTAATTAAAAATGTTTTACTCTGCGCTACAATGCAAGTAATAAGAAAACTACTCGCTACTTTCTGCCTCTACTGCGCGCTCAACGCAAGATCTAGTCTAAAAGGCACGGATTAAAAGAGAGTTAGCCATCGGTTTTTTTGTAAACAAAATAATGGAACCAGCATGGCTGCTTCATCAATATTTACCCATGCAGTAGCAAACTTGATGTTCATTTGCCATCGTACATGAATTTTGAATGATGTACATGAGCCTGGCCTACTGAATGTCGAAATTCATAGAAAGTTTAAACCTATATTCTACACAATTTAAACTATAGTTTAACAGACGACAGAACACCAGAAATTCGAACATCACTAGTCTACGTAATATCGGACCAATGCTAATACACAGCATCAGAATCGCACGACAATTATTTTTCTGACATTCGTTGTTGTCCTGGTCAGTGCCTACCTAATAATCAGTTCTATGGATTGCTAGCCTAGAGCTTATCAAGTATGAGCAGCCTACGGTCGATTGATAGATTCTACGCTACGGCTTACGAATCAATCAATACCATGAGCTTGATACACTAGCGAGTTTGAGAGCCTTAGTGGGACTGGCCCGGCACTATCTACATGTAGCTATTTGGAAGCGCTCAGCAGCTCAAGTTCCGATGCCTTCCCTAACTACACAAAAGTCAAGAAACATATTAAGAGTTAGCTACGTTCGGTTAGGTATATGGTATAGGTAATGATCGTTTTTCACCTCTCGCGTTTTTTCAACCCATATCGCCTCATTTACCAGAATCCTTTCGGTGATATTCTGTGAAGAGGATAACTTTATAACTAAAATCCACAACAGAAACAATTTATTTGTGTGAGTAACATTGCGGGTCGCCAAAAGTGTTCTGCTGAAAACGAAGAAAGTGTCAGATGTCTATTAATTTATTTTCAACGTTATAAATTGTTTACCTTTAAACTGCTAAACTTTTAAGACACAGGGTCGAATTGTTTTAGTTGTTTTAGTTTGAATAGTTGCCGCGTGTGTGTTAGTTTGCTCACCGCGTTTTCTCGTCGGTCGAACACGGGCATGGAGACGGAGATCATCATCTTGTACTTGTTGGGGTCGCCGTGCTGATCTCGAACCTGTTGGTCCAAGCAAATACCGTCAGTTTTTTTCGCATTGGAAATCATTGGTGACACGCTATCGTGTCACCGGCGTCATCCAGCAAAAATAAAGCCACAGCGAAACTTACGCGTTTCATCTTCTGCACGTATCGATATGCATGCTCCTCGTTGATGTCAAAGTTGGCCTTATTTTTCACGTAGATCTCCGATATCTTCTTTTGTTCGGCGCATTCCTCCACCTCCCACAGCCAGTCAGTCATTTTGGGATCCTGTAAGATTCCAGATCGTCAGTCCGGGTTTTCGAAGCAAAAGTTGCGGAGGACTCGCAAAATGATTTCACGAGATTCCGCGTCAAAAACGAGGGGACAGCCAGCCGTCCACGTTAAACCATAGAATGTTAAACCATGGAGCTTTTTCCTCGAGAAAGCCCGACAGCTATGCGTGACTGCTCATCCAGACTTACGAGACCCAACATTTTAGGAAGGCAAATCGGTAGGGACGGGAAATTTATAGTCGGGAGGTAATAAAAGTTTTGTCACAAGCTGCCAATGCGAGCTCGAACAAGCAAACGGAACAGACTACAGAGACAAACTCTCTCCGTTGACATGCATTCATGGGAACCATCATCCTCCAACCCCTCTATGTTTAAAGTGTTTTAAAAAGATGTCTACCAAGGGGATTGCCGTCAATATACAAATAAGTTCGCTTGGAGGTGGTAAATATTTCCGACCCTATATGACAACAGTGGGAAAAACGTCTTACCGTGATGTCCGCGTAGACCGGCGTCCATATGGTGGGATGCTCGGTCTTGTGAAGCACCATGGGCCGAGACATGACGGGGACGTACTGCAGCACCTTCTCCCGGACCTCGTACAGCGTGCTCAGCTTCACGTAGTAGCCTGGCCAACACACGGACTAAGGTCAAACGTATCGTTTTTTTTTTATAAGCAATCAGCCAGGGGCATCAACCAGGGGCATCAGCCAGGGGCATCTGCGTTTTCACTTGTGTGATATCCGATCGGGTAATCGTTTGTTGGTTACCTGTTGTAGCCAATCGGTATCACAAGGAATTTATAGGAGGGAAGACAAGTAGAAGAAACGCGTAATTTAATTCGAGAAACTATTCGCAGCATGTTTTAATTCTGTACATAAGTCTTCAACCAGCCCTAGACTATGGTCACAGGCCAGGTTATGGTGGTGTAGCCGAGTGAGAGCTGATAAGCCTGATATTGATGTCCAAGCTTAGTCTTGATGCTAGGGAGTAACTTTTTTGCTTCACTAAATGCCAAATCGTAACAGTATACTATTTGTCCCCTTCCCCTCTCCGTTCTAAAGCCAACAAATGAAACTCATCGGCTTTCAAGTGAAAATGATTGGTTGTCACCGGACACTGGATAACGGTTTACGGGCGTCATCTCAGTATAATATGCATCCTCATTACGCTTTCGTCTCACCGTCAATGGAGTGACTGCAGGCAAAGGTAGTAAAACCATCAACCTGGCGACTAAATTTTTGCACTCAGCAGCTTTTTGACAGCCTCTAGACAGCTCAGTGACGGGAAATGTGGCCACCAAAAGACATTCTCCGGGTCACAGTTAGGGTTACTGCCCTGCCTACAGTTGAACCTCCATTTCCTTCAAACTCCATGGCCTCACCTTGATTAGCGCACGCCATCCATCTGACCTCCCTGACATCCGACTCCTCCTTGCCGATCAGGTAGGTAAACACTCTGACCGGCATGAACGGCAGGTTGCGCCAGTTGTACCTGGCGAAGATCTCCTGGTAGTTGTACGGGACACCGTCGGTGACCAACATGATGGCCTGATTGCAGCTGGCACCGCGCTTCTCCTCTCGGTACTGCAAGCAACGAGGGTGTAAGATTGAGGTTTTTCACAAAGAACTGTCGCTCTGTGTTCGAGCGATGTGCCACATGCCCCGAGCTAACCGCGACCTCTAAATTTTCAAGCAGCGACTCGAACCTCGTCAAGCAGCATCATGGTGGTATTGCCGCATTGGTCGCTCATAACATGCAGTTATACATTACATTAAAAAATTCCAGGAAGTTTGTAAATAGGAGGCCATTGGGTCAAACCCTTGCTGTAAAAATGTATATAGAGCGCCCAACCTCCCAAATTGGCGCGATGTAGCACCTGCAGCGTGCAAGGCCTTTTTAAAAAATTGTGTACGTTACCTGTTCGAGCAGCTCGAATGCCTTGTTGAACGCGAGGGAGAAGTTGGCGATCCTGTCGGTGTAGAGGTCTTCCATGCCGAGCTTCAGCTCGCGAATGTTCGCGAGATTGGCCTGGAAAGGGAACGGAGTGATTTAAAAGATGTCATGTGAGTGTGTCCGTAATTTTGATACTCAGAAACGGAAGGAACACTTTTTGCCCGGTTTGCGGGCCATAGAAGCGAAAATTAAGTGGCGTAGTGGTTCCATTTAGCCGTATGTCGAGTCATGAGGGCCTTGCATTGTGTAAAATATTTCCAGAAGATAACACTCATTTCATCTGTAACTGCAACTGCTTGTCAAAGTGCAGTGAGCAGAAAATGATTGAATTTTGCGGGAACATTTTCGCTAGGTTTTCTTGCACAAACCATGTTCTAAACACGATGACAATGAATATGTACTTTTTAATTTATTTACAATCAAGTTCTTACGTAGGCTTTCATTGTGTAAGCTTTAGCGTATAGCGATATGGGGTACAGATCGGGGTCCCTGTTAACGGGGCTTGAAGGTACGCGGATGAGAATTGCAGATAGAGTAGCGAGTTACTTACATTCCATTTGGACTGGCATTATTGTGTGATCAACGACGTACTACGGTAGCTTAGTCCAAATTGTGTGCTAAGTGAATCGTACCTGCACCAGCACGTCGCTGAAGCAGGGTACGACCTCGTCAATGCTCTCCGAGAAGTTGTACACGTTGACAAAGTCATTATTGCCCAACGTGTCTAGGATGTTGTTGACCACGTGACGCGCGATCTCCTTGCGGATACCCGTCATGGAGCCTGAGTTGTCGACCAGGATGATGATATCCTTGGGACTGTTGGCCGCCTCTATGTACCAGGAGCGCGTGCGGCAGTCGTAGAGGTCGACCTTGTTGTAAATCCACCGCATTGCCGGGTACTGGCGCATGAACCCGAACGAGCTGCCGAAATATTGCCACGACAGCGACGGGTCGGTGCGGTAGTTGCTGGTGAAGATGTCGTCCAGATGCTCCGACCACTTGATCGCCTTCAACACGTCTTCGGCTGGAAAATATACACTCGTTTCAGAGTTACATCTAACAGACCATTAGTAACCGAATTGGAGAGATCGAAGAAGAGTTGCATTATTTGGTAAAAAGCAGCTTCTGCTTAAAATTCATGACTGGAAAATACGCCGAACTGATTGGCTGATGCGACGGCCAATGGACGTAAAGGGTAACAGTCTGGAGTCCCTCCTTCCCGGAAAATTCTGCAATCACTATTTCCCAATATTTCCTATTCCTCTACTTGCCTATTCCCCAAACCGACATTGCAGCAGAGCAGCTCTTGGGCTAGGAATGGGAAAATGTTTGTCAAGACGACGCTGTAGTTCATTGTGCATGCCATGCTGGAACTATCCCAGCACTTGTTACATGAAAGCAAGTTCAGAGGCGTAGTGGCGCCCGCCTTACTAACCGCCAATATTTCTTTTAGTGACTTAATAACTCGTTCAAACATATTTAAGGAATATATTGATGTGCCTGCTCAAAGGGAGGTAATTTTTTGATGAACTCATGCACTCGCTGATTTTCTTCACCTAAAATCCTTTCAGCTTCGATGGTAAGTTTTCAAAACCCAACCAACTACCTACACATAATGGTTATACCACTCGAAAAGTATCTACTGTCAATTACAGCAAATGTTGTTTATGCCAGTTAGCAGAAGTCACATAGCACCCATTTGAAAATTAATGTGAATTTCTAGAATAAAATTCTGTAGGCTCATGTCTAGGTCCTAATCTAAGCAATAGTTTTGAACAAAAAATGTTTTAAAAACTAGGTAAGAATTCTAAGAAGTCTACGAAAATGTGAATGTGAATATCTTGTCAGTTGCTGTACAGCTCATGGACAATCAGTTACTTCGACTCTGCTGTTTCGGAATATTTGATTTATTTTTGGTGTGTTGCTTGAGTTAGCTATGCCATCGTACGTCAGTAAATAGTACAATAGTGCATGAGAGTTGAGGATGCCGTGTGCCTGCATTGAGTGTAATGAAAATTATGACAGTGCACAAAGTCGGACATTTTTTTTTTTTTCGGGAAGACCACCACAAGCTCCCAAGCCATGCGGCTTTTTCCGAAGGGGTCTGGAATGGAAATTAAGCGGGTGGAGTAAGGAACAAGAAGGTAGCTTCGCCCACTTTGTGGAGGAGTTATCGCAGCATTTGCCTGGAATGGGTGTGGGAAATCACGGAAAACCACAACCACGATAGTCTGTCACCAGGATCAAATCGGAACCTCACGATTGCAAGTGCAGACGCGCTAGCCACGCGGCTTACAGATTATCTTCGAGACAGCCCTGTGGTGAAGAGGGCTTAATATTTTACTCGATTTTGATTGTGACATTTTCGATAGCTTTGGCTTCCCTAAAGAGTTGCGCAATAATTAGGGGTTTGCCCCTGGCGCCCAAGACCCTTGCTACGCCTTTGAGCAAGCTGCATGGGAAACAAGACAAACCACATGATCAGGATAGCAGTGGTCACTAGACCGAACCCGGCACCTTCCTTTTATAAAGCTCTCCCCGGCGGCGTCCCCGCGAGTCCGTACCTCCGTCGTATACGTTGGTGGGCACGTGCACGACGCTGTAGCTGGTGTTGACTGGGGCGTTGTTGAAGTGCCGGTTGGGCGTGAGCGTGATGGTGCGCGCCGTGGTGTTGGCACCCTCCATAGACAGGTTCTTGGCGTTGTAATAGTCGAACTGGGTGACCACCTCGTCCTGGTGTGACACGGCCAACGTCTCGGCGGCGTCCATGATGCGCTACCATCGCGCCAGCAAATGAGTGTAAAGTTAAACGGTCGGCTACAAAAATATGGACCTGTTCGACTCTGTCTCTCAGGACCTGCGGTGCGATTGTGTGCAATCTCCCACAGATATCACTCGTTTTCTCTGTAAATTTATGTCAACTGGAAATGAAAGGAAAGCGAGTACTAATATGTTCTGGAAAATATTGACATAATCGCACCCCTAGACGAGTCTGTCATCTCGAAAACAAAAGCGAGCGTTGAGTTAATTAAATGATAGAAGAGCATGGCCATCGAGCATCGTTGTTTGATATGTGCAAGACAGACATTTGATGCTCTTGAAAACAAAACACAGCAGTTGTTTGATTCCCCCACGGACTTACACGGCTTCCAGGGGACAATTGCAGACAGGGAAGTCACAACTAACGGTTTCGGCGCTTGGCGGCCATAGGACTGTCAAAGAGTTTCTGCGACAGCTATAGGACGGAAACTAGGGTCACCAAGTACCAAACTGTAGATCAGCTTGCTGGTTACTACCAGCTAGCTTGGAGTTACCCGTCCACAGCCTTGGCTTTGCTGGGAGATTAAACATTTTTCGGGAAGATCAAACGTGCTCCGAATATGCCTTTCAGCTTTTCACCGGTCGGTTATGGGAAGAGAACAGTTACTGACATGGTCATGACTCCATGAAAAACCACGGAAAACCATGCCCAGGATAGCCAGTCACTGGGTCGAGCCTTCGACTTCCCTATTAAAAGGCATACTATCCAAAACAGGGTATGTAGCCGCTACCATGCTCGATAGAAACTTGGTTGTATAATTTATGATAACACGCAATTTGAAATGAATTGAACTAGCTTGTGGAATTGAATAGAGTTGGTACAAAGTTGGCGGCTATTGTCTCAAACTTATAAATGATCACAAGAAACAACTAAGAGTAATTATTTAAATAAGGTTTGCTCGTACTTTCACTGCGCTTATTTTCGATGCCATCATGTTCTTTATGTTGTCAGCGATTTCTTGCACCAATTTATTGCCATCTCGTACTTCTACCTCTGCCGTTTTGAAGCTCTGGAAAAAATCATCTCTGTCGGTTAGAGCCTGCAGTCCGTTGCCAAAATGCTGGCACCATTCATGATTATAAGCTCAGTGAATGAAACGAAGCAATCTGCTTACATCTTGGACTTCATCCCTCCTTGTCACAAGCTTCCCACAGCTCCAGAGCTCCGCCCCGAGCTTCTGCGCCCAGTTGTGAGCCCTGTCGACAAAGAAGTGTCCCCATCTTTGCTTAGCAAGGTTACTTTATAACCTCGTTTCGGCTTAGCAAGGTTACTTTTGCAACCTCGTTTTGCTGTCAACAAGAAAACTCTTCATCCTTGGCTTCGAAAGGTCATACAATTGTGTCTTAGGCTGACTGGCGCAAAAAAAATCTTCTGTCGCTTCTAGCTTCGAACGCAAATCTTCAACCTAGAACTATACGTGACACTACCGGGCAACTCGTTAGATACGTGGTCGGTCACCGAGATGGAACTCTCAGGAAAATGGCACGTTAGTCATCGCCTCGGAAACCCCACCGCTCGATCTTTGATTTACAATTTGATCCCCCCTCGATCTTGACTAGAATCTAGATTTCAACGTCCTACCCTACCAGTCTTACATACTCTACAACATAAAAGCACCCGATTCAAACTCGTCGGTGCCCATGCTTTGCTCATCTAATGTTCCGTCTGGCATTTTGTTTGGTATGCCACTACTAGCCCCCTTTTCCAATGCCGAAATTCACTGGCTTCGTTAATTGGACTTATGGGTGCACCTTTTGTCCGAAAATCTGTTAGTCTCCCGTGCGTGTTTGTATGGTTTCGTGGTTTAAAACAACACATTTCAGTTTTTTGTTACTGCTGAATAATTTGTAATATAACGGTAAGTACGTATTCTGACAGGAGATGCACTGTATAGATCGAATGAAGCAATACCCTCACTGGGGCGCCGTAAAGCAAGACAATAAATGTAATAAGAGAACGCTGATTGCGATCATATACTTACAATGGCAGCGATACTCTCTCCGGCTCTTGGCCATTGCTAAGTGACAACAAACAAATAAAAGCTATCACACAAACTATCCTTATAACCGATAATTCCATAGCCAAACATGAAAACTACGAACTGTGTGTCCTACGCATTGCGCCTAAGAGCCGCGTACCGTGAGCGTCGCGACGGCCGTCGTATCGATCGACCCTGGCGCGCATGGCGGCCGAGTGGCGCCCCCCGTGGCACCCCCTGGCATACTGCCCTGGTTGCCCCCTCCCACCATCACCGGCGTCGACATACGGCACATGCAACCTTGATGTCAATCAGACTTCACGCATGCGAGAAATAGCGTTTCAGCGAGCCATGCTTTCTATGTTGAGAAGGGTTACACGGGTTCCACCTTGCTACACGTGTCCTCATGTTTTGCACGGTTACTTTTTAATGACTCACGCAAGCGAGAGGTGACGGTGCTACGACTGTGATCGGGAGTATTTTGATACCTAATGACTTCTCCTGCAATTAGGACAACGATGTGGATCAAACATTTTTTTGATTGTGGTGTTTAACGACGCACTGTATTGACAACTGGCCCTTTGGCACTGGTCTATTGGCGTCGGTGATTGGTAGGGTGATGATGAACCTAACAGGGATGAGAGGAAACCCAGTGCTGGCACGTAGCCTACTCCTGTCGAAAATCACCAAGGGGGCCACCACTTAACGTCCCTTTCAAAGGACGGTACAACGCGAACAGCATGGGATTCCTCCACTAATCCGTACACGCTAAAATTTTCGGAGTGAAATTTTCACTCTTTAAAAAAGCGATGCTGCTTTTGACTCATTTTCGAGTGGATTT
>QKMV01001202.1:0-17146 GCA_003287335.1 Lednia tumana
TAAGGTTTAAGGTTTAAGGTTTCAGTTAAAGGTTTAAGGTTAATTACAGTTTTAAAAACCTTCTATGCTAAGCACTCAGAGCTGATATACGCAAGCTTTTATGACACAGACAAAATTACTCTCCTAAATCCAGGTGAACCCCAAATCTAAACATAGGTTGAAACTCAAGTGCAGTAGTCAACAACAGTAACCTAATTCCCCAAACATTCCTCCGCAAACCACAAGGCACTCAAAACCCGACGAAATCCGAGTGGCCAAACTGACATCGAAGCTCTCGAGATGAATTTCTTGCACGAGCCTGACGGCATCCCCGTTCGACACGACAATGCACGGGAGTACAGCCGCTAATAAAGTCAATATTTAATGTGCTCGTTTATTGGCACGGTACAATTAAATAACTACTTCCATGCGATTGCAGCTCGCGATTTTCCGCGACCAGACTTCACGAGCACACGCAATCTCCGGCACAGCTGTCATTAGACGCAGCGAAATCTGTTGGGAAGTGTGGCAAATAGCCGGAATAATCTGGGCAGATAGCCGGCGTAAGTCGTAAGTCGTGATGTCTGCCAGGGTTGGTTGTGGCTGCAGTGTAAACGTGTCTCTAGATATCTTCTGGATGTATTATAAAATTCTTTTGGCGAGACGCAGAAGGAACATGATTTGACCCCCATGGTAATAGAACGATTAAGCTCTTTCGTCTTCAAGTTAGTTGCTACCGATTTATGGTGCTTCAGTCTCGAATTCAAGGATATTTTGGGTTACTGGTTACTGAAAACGTACATTTGCGAACTTTTGACCAAATCTGAGCGAAGTGAAAAAGCTCTATTACTCAAAGAAGCTGACATAAAATAACAGGCTCGATACCTAAAATAACTAGGTCGAAATATGCCAATAGATAGGCCATGGATTTGTCAGTGACATCAGTGCGTCACACAGTATCGCTACAGAATGCTTTAGACGTAAGACTTTACATACTGATCTAAATTGCGCGCGAAAATGTTTGAATAACGTGTTATTTTTCTAATTTTGACAGCCGTTGGATATCGGTGCAGGCAACTTTCAAACATTTCCCAATGTTCTCGATTAGCTGAACTGCGCGTGGCGTTTGTCATCCAACCAAACAGCAACAAGATAACAGACAAAAGAGACCGAAGCCACACCGAAAGTTTTACATCACTATGGTAACTCGGCGCTGAGTTACGTTGTTTACAATCTTGACCCCAATATTGTTCAATGCTAAATGTCGTCGGCTGAGTTACGGCACCTTGCAAAAGAATTGTGACCCGGCGTCGCCGGGCTTTTTTTTCTAGAATTAGGAACTAATTTTGAACACGTTTGACGTGAGGGCAGGTCGCCACTTCGATGTCCAGTGTTAAATGTCAACGAGAAGCTGAAATTTGTTGAGATATTACGCTCAGTTCGTCATTTCGAGATTCGAGTGTGTACGAGATTGTGAAAGATACTAAGATGCTCTAAAAAAAATACAGCACAGCTTGAAAGAGTCTAAAAAAGTCAGCACAGTCAAAACTGTAGTTTCGTGCCTCGGAATTCAGTTAATCCAGATTTATTTCAGCTTCGCGAATTACCCTAAAAAAACGTCTCAATGTGTACGTCCCACATAAATCCTAGACTCCCCCCACGTCAAATTTTACTCAAATTACACCCTAAATTACCTATTAATGATCCATCCTAATAAAGACATTATCAACCATAACATCAGCCCTCATTAAAAACTACAAAGAATGCATTACTGAATGGTACGGCAATTATCGTGAGGTAGACATGGCTTGTATATCAGAAGGTGGAAGTGTGTAATATTCTATGCACCTTGCTCGCTAGCAGGCATACAGGCGCACAGGCAGACAGACACATTGTGGGTCCGCACAGAATCACCTGCCCAAGTAGTAACATAGCTGCCTCGTAGCAGCTGATAGCTTCGAGCTGATGAAGTACATTAGTTTGGAGCCAGAACGGAAAATGTGGCTCGCACAGAGCCAGGCCACTTAGGCAATTCTGACAGGTACGCCATGGGAAATATATATCTGTAGGTATAATATGTAGGCTGGTAAAAAAGTGTGTGTTTGACTTTGAATGTGCTGGTAGTGGTCGTAGCAAGTGCATTTTTTAAATGCAAGCATCTTAACGTGAAGAAAGCTTTGAAAAAAGTATTGTTAACTGGGTTTGAGTGCTGAGAAATTTAATAAAACGGCACAACGTTTCGCGAACTATGTTCTTTACATCTGCAGAGGGTAAGATTAGAAGATAGACATGCGTCTAATGAGTCTAAAGAATGTTATGTTGTACTTTGGCTAATTTGCCATGATCAGCAACTTTGCTCAGAGTCGATTAAAAGTAAGCTTAGTTTTGTTGAAGAAATGATTCATACCAAAAATCGAACAATTGTAATTGCTTAACAATTTGAGAGTTAATTGATTTGTATTTTTTATACGTTCTTTCCATGTAAAATGTGCACCTTTTAGGCCATGGAAATAAACTATTGAAAATCTAGTTCAAACCTTGGCAAAATTCTTATGTTTATTTGCAAGAGTGTCATTGTTTGGAAGTTGCATACTATCTTTTAAAATCAGTTTCAGTTTTGTTGTTCGGTAGCTCAAATGCTGTATACTTTTAGATCAAGTCAGAAAACCTACAGCCTCATCCTGAGCTCGATAATAAATAATCTAGTAGTTCAAAAAAATGACATAGTACGTTGATTATCACAGCAAACAGCCACGACAAATATTAGGCCTCTATGCGTTCACCATGCCTACTTTAAAAAATCTACTTCCAAACTTCCTTACCGGAACTCAAACATACGTCTCACACTACTCAAATCAGAAAATCGCTTTTTGAAAAGAAAGCGAAACAGACAACATATTGTCTGAGATAACAACGCAGTCCTAAACGGTGATATGGTTAGGCTGAGGCCATCACTTGGCAGATAAGCGGCGTATTTCAGAAGCATAGCGTCGATTAGCAACGTATAGCCAGGGCATTCCATCGTGTTAATGTATTAACAGATAGCCTAGTGCAAGATAAAAATGGTTGTGTCCAGGCTAGACCGATAACTGTGCTGTTTCGGTTGTGTGCTCTGATATTTTAATGGACTACGTTGACCAATACCGCGGTGATAAGACCACCGGCAGCTATCGGAAGGTGGTATATCGACCTGCTAACTGGAAAATTGGGGACAAATTAATTGCGTTTTGATTTAGGAATAGCTTATGATAAGCTCGTTGAAGCGACGCCACTTTTATGCAGCCCAAAAAAAGCCATCGTTTCTGGGGGCCTTTTCTCGACAAACTTTTATTTTAAACAGCGCAATATAGACAATTTACAAAACAGATTTTCTACAGTCGAAAAGGACTCTCCGAAAATTTAGCTCCACTATAAAAGCATTACACATCACAATTTGTATTGTTCCTGGAAATGGCAGCAAGTACTCATTTTGTAAATTGTCCATTCGTCGAGAAAAGGCCCCCTGGATACCTCGATTTGGAAGAAATACAATTTGTTCGGTTTGACTGCTCGTCCTCACAGATATCTGGTTTCGGCTTGAAAGCCTGTTATCTAATTTTAACACCTGGTTAATTTTTGTTTTGGTTTCAGAGGAGGTGAACAAAGTACGTTTTTTTACAGGTAATTCACTTTTATACCTGTCATACCTTTTATATTACAATTTTCGAACTTCTTCCTCACAAATAACTCTAAAACAAAAAACTGACTGCTGATCACCATGGTGTCCAGTTTTTTCGGAGGTTTCAAAGCAGTATGGACATAGTATTAACGGCCCATAGTATAAGTTTACTAGCTAAAGGTCACTGGTAGATAATTATCAGCGACAAATTAAGTGAGCGATTTTTTCATTTTTTAAACATTGCTGTATATTACGCTCCGTAACAGTTATATTTATTTCAAGTCTCTTACGTTAGAAGCAACCCCAATATCGCACACGCCAAAACCACAAAACCGACCGCCGAACGGTTCTAAATCCGTACACCGAAATAGCCACATCCATAAAACACCAAGTTCAAAAATAATGCACCAAAACTTCAAAACCACCCACAGCAATCGCACGCTGAACTTTGCGATAATAATTATCACCCGGCCACATCTCGAACCACGTCGCACCGACCATATAATTAATATAACCAAGTTAGTGGGATATTTGTTTCGTTATTTTTTTAATCCTGCCTAGTATCTTCGTGCACACTTCGCTCGCTACGCCAATTGGTCAGGTGGTGGCGGCGGCGGTAGCTAAGAAACATCTGCCGGGCCGATGGGAGACCGCACGGCACTTCGGCATCCGTTGGTGTTCACCACTGCGACCGCAATATTCGCGTGTCACAAACCCCAAACTATGTCTTATTAGACCACAGTCGTTTTGCCGCGGCTAATGGCCGTCACATTGTTGACTTTGTGCCGGTAATTAGCATTACTTTAAACATCGGGCTGTGTCTGCGTTGATTTGTGATTGGAAATGTTGAAAATGTCCGGTAGCTAGCTAGAAATCGTGCATCGGTAAGCTTCATTACGGTCCTCGCTTCCGAAATTGTTTAACTCGTGCGTTTCAAGGTAAAAAGAGCATTTTGTTTCTGAGCTGGCTTAAAAATACTTTTCAAAGAAAATGATTGTAAAGTGGGTTGAATGCTAAGAAATCCACTAAAACTCCCAAAGTTTTATTTAGTTTATTCCTCACTTCTTCAGGGGAAAAATCGCTCTGAAATTCCCCTGAATAATTTATCCTAGTCGAAGGATTAGTTGAGAAAACCGGAGAAAAAAATACTAGAATCTGGTGATATCAGTAGGAAAATCTGAGGATATCTGTAGGAATCCTACTGATATCAGTAGGAGTAGGAATCTTACTGGTATCAGTAGGTTATTTTAGTAGGTTTTTGCAGGTTATTTTATTTGTACTCTCATCAGTGCAGACCTGACTGACATTAGAAGAAGCCTAATGGTAACATTAGACCGTCTACTGATATCGGTAGGATTTCTAACGACATCAGCAGAAATTCTACTGATCCTTCGACTAGGGTTGGAGTACACTTTACAAAACGTTGGGAGTTTCAGTGAATTTCTTAGCATTCAAACCCAGTTTGTAATCCGTTGTTTGAAAACTAGTGCTAAGATTAGGAGACTGACACGAGTCGAAAGAATTTCGAACAATGTCTTCTTTGTGTCCTGATTCGTGATTTCGATCAGACTTATAAAATACTTGTATCGCATCATGATACACATTCTGTTAAAGTTTCATCGACATCGATAGTCAGAGTCCGGACACACAAACAAGAAGACCTCGGGTAAGAAACACATTGAAGCTTAATCAGTAGCTTTGGTGAATTTAATGCTCGAATGTGCGCTCACAGTTAGAAATACGGACATCACATAGTCTGATAGCTTTCAGGATTATTACTACAGTCGAAGGAGATATTTTTTAACTTGTATCATTTTATTTCTAAGGTTGGCTCTTATTTTTTGTTAATTAAATCGCTTAAAATAAAACGTGGTTACCCAAAGCCTGTCCGTTGACCGCTATCTGCGAAGATTGCGCCCTTTTTGGCATTTTTCGCTTAACTATTGCTCGAAATTCGCTCTTACAAACTGACAGTGTATGAAATGATTTATTTTGCTTGTAAATTATAGTGAAATGTCGCCCTAAAGTGTAAGGTTTAGTGTTTCATACCCAATACAAGGAGATACTTTCGTTTATTCATCGTTAATTCGTCAATAAACAGGAGAGCAATTAAAATTTGATGACTTGTTGACAGGATGATTTATTGTTTTGATATTTGAACTGTCATTACACGCGTTTTGGATGGTATGCGCTTTAAAATGTCCACAGTATTTATTTTAATCTTCGTTTGGAAGTCGTTGTCGTTGACTCGTCGTTGATTTCACTTCTAAATAATAACTAGTCGCTCACGAATATCAGAAAAATTCATTTTCTTCATGTTTTGCATGCATTTTATGTGTACTAAGTTTTAAAAGCAATAGGTACGTAAAGGCGTATAATTTTGGATAATCTCGAATCTGGTTAACTTTAAACGGGTCTTAGCCCAAAATGTGTAAGCGATTGACCCATGTTGATATCAGAGTGCGACATGGCATTGAGTTATTACGTTTTTATCACATCTGCAGGATTATTAAGATTTTTTGGCGCTGATTCTAATTTGTTTTGGCCTATACCATTGTTTTGGGAGCGTGATTCGGAAGGTGTATGTGACTTACCCTACTCAGAAAATCAATACGGAGACATTGCATTATTTTTTCATATGACAAAACACGTCGTTTATTAATGTTAATTATACGAGATGATGTTTTCAGAAAAGATCGGTACACAATTGGTTTCCTCTCCGGCGACTATTTTCATAAGATATACGAGGTGTGAGATATTTGAGCACAGATTTCAAGTTTTGGCTCAAAAAAAAATATTATTGTTTAAACAATGACAAAGTTGGGCTTGCGTATTCATGCATTTTTCATAATATATGCTTAACAATGGGTTGTTTCTTTATCACGATAGGTACAAAATTAATCAACATTTTTCAATTCCGGGTGTTTTTGGAGTTACTTTTGGGAGAGAAAATTATCTGCTGATACAATTTGGACAAAACGGGCTCTGGTTACGAAAAGTAAGACTTTATTTCCGTAGATTTTTGATTATACGTTTTCTTTGTGTTAATTGGACTAGGCTTCCCTTCCAGGAAAATGATTGACGAAATTCTCGCCGGCCCCGAACGTATCGCGAGCAATGTATCATGATATAAATTTCTGTCCCAAAAAGAACGAATCAAGTACAAAAATAAACAGTTCATTTGTAATCTAATCGTTTTGTGAAAACGAGACAGCTCAAGACAGTTAACATAACTTAACACAAGTAATTTAAATGTAATGGAATGTCTTGAAAAAACCTTCAGGAATCTGGCTGCACATTTGAAACCATTGCTAAAAGTCAGCCAAAAAAAACATCTACCTGAAACGGTTTGAAATGGGTACGCAACGTACACAATATAAATATAATAATAGGTGTACAGGGTGTTAACAAATAACATGACCACGGACAGAAGAAGAGCGACGCTTGATCGCTAGAGGTGCAACAAATGTACTCTGTTTGGTATTGCGCGCTAGTAAATTGGTTCTTGGTCTCGCATTGTCACGAGATTTGTTTCAAATACCCTTCAAGTAGACGGCGTATTTTTTTACTGACTTTGTTTTGCATTTTTACCCGTTTAACATTTTCTGTCGGAGTGTGTTATGAGAAGTGAAGAATGACATTTGAGAGTTTATTTATTGTAAAAAATAACATCGATCAGAAAATCAGTGTGAATTAGGTATTAAAATTGGACTTGAGTTCGTGCACACATCTAGTCTTTGCGACCGTTATTTTGCTAAAATTTCACAAGAAAGTCGTTTGAAATTTGGTTTCTTTGAGTTAAAAATTAAAACGAAGAAGATTTTAGATTTGGGGCAAAGTCGAGACTTTTCCGGTGAGCGTTTAGCAAAGTATCGACCGCAAGCGTAACTGTGTTTTAAATTACGTATATCCAGGCGTGATTTGATATCAACAGACAGAGAAACGAAAATGTCAATCGCTTCAATTGAATAAAAATGTTATTATTGGATGACACTAAACACACGTTTTTCGGGGGGGGGGGGGGGGATTATCTTTTCCACTGTTCATCCACCAATCGGAAACATATCATCAAAGCAGCCTTTTCATCGAATTTCATCTCACGAAGACACCACGAGTTTTAATTTTGAAATTTTGAAATCAAAATTTGACTAGCAATACACGATTGTTGGAAAACCGAATTTTACGTTATCAGAAAATTAATCTGTCACTTTTAAGCCCTTTCATAAAAAAGCTGTTCATTTCATATTAAAATTAGTGAAGGGTCTCAGCAGACAAACATTTTCAGACAAAATAGATTTGAAATTAAAAAACCTAAAAAACTAACATTATTTCCAAAGCGCTTCCAACAAGTTCTATTTTTGTGAAAATCGTAGCTCGAAACCATCAAACCAACAAAAAAAACGTGATATTTCAGAGACGTAGAGCGGTCCTACCTTGACAAAGACCGAACCCTGGTATCTTGACGCATCGCCCCGCGACCCAGCACTCGAGGGGATGAAGCATAATATTCTTTTCATCCTTGGATGGTAGCGCAGATAAGTCCGTGCTTCTTCCAACCAACACAACTCCAAGAGCTTAGCGCGTCTCGAGCAAACGACATTCTTTCACGATGGCTGATGGTCGATGGTCGATGGTCGATGGTCGATGGTCTGTCCGACATCCGCGGGGAATAGTTGCCGGCAACCGGCCAGGTAACACCGCGCAAACCTGACTGCAAAGCGGTCGACAGTCACCGAGTCCCGAGTCGTCTAGCAACGATAAACCGTTATGAACCCACACGGCTCGGAGAAAAATATGTCTCTCTTCGGTAAGAAAGAGCTTTTTTTTGTTTTGAATCTTCGAAATATTTTTGTACGAAAATGAACGTATTCTCGGGTGGGTCGCTTCGTAGATTTCTATGTCGGTTCTGTACCGAATTTGGCTGCTTTCGTCATGTTTGTGTTTGCGAATTGGTGGAGTTTTTGTGTGAAATGATATTCTTTGTAATCGGAAACCACGAATGGATATAAACAGTTCTCGTTTTACAGTTATATTTACAAAACAAGTGTTCGTTTTTTTTTGCGGCTGGAGATGAATTTTTGTTGATCTGTTTTATGCTGGGGATATATTTTTAACGTGATTTTTCACCAGAGTTGACGTGAAAATTTTTGTTTCCTTTTGATGAGGTTTCGTAGGGAAACTGTACATTTTATCTGGTGTTTCTTTTTAAGATGTCTTTGCCGTTTCTTTATACAATAATAGTACAATAACGCTGCTGCATGATTAGATTGCTTCATAATTAAATCAATGACACTTAACGAATCTCTAACTTTGTTATGTTCTTTTCTTTAAATCTATTTAAATATAAATCACGTGAATTCATATATCAATTGTCATAGTTTGCATGTTTTTTTTTCAAAATTACTTGGAAAATTATTAAAACCACGAACACCAGTATTTTTTGTTTCATTTTTTATTTAAATACGCACTAATCGGGTAGGTTTTATTTACAAATTTGAACTTTTCGTCTGACGTGTTCAAGAAAAAGATTTCGAACATGTCTCGTTTGTTTCAATGTTTCCATGTTCAAAAGACACATTTGAGGTTGCTACAAATCGTTCGTTTTGCCTTCCCGCGCCGCCTTGTCCGGTCTGGCAATTGACCCCGAATCCCATCAAAAAACACAAGCAAAACACTTTTCTTTTACAACACTTTATGTACAACACATGTAACGAGGCTCGGCGGTCACAGTTCCCGTCCACCGAGGAAAATGTCTCTTCTTCTGGACTTTTTTCACGAAAACGTTCAGAGTTCGATTTTCAGACCGGAAAAAAATCTTGACGAGAAAAACTGGCTGCGCTTGCACGTCGTCGTCGCACGGAAAAAGTCTTTGGAAAAAATATCGCTTTTCTATTTCGAATCGAATAATATCACATATTTTAAGAACGGAACCTGTCGGATCTTCCACGAATCGAACGAACCTCCCTCACAAAGCGAAGAAACGAAAACCGAAATCGCAGCGCCGTCCAAAGTCCATACTTCCAAGCTTCGAGTCTTGTCTACTCGGATTTAGCATAATTATCCAGTTTGTAATCCAGTTAGGGAAGATGTTAATATTCAAATATGGCTGCCCATCTCTGAAGTGCCGTCTGCATGATAATGAATCGCGTAATTATTCAAAACCACCGCTTGTTTGTTTCTATAATTCAGAATCGGCAGAAAAATAACGAAGGTGGCCCAGTTTTCCTGTGATGTTCGCTTTAGTATTACTGTCCTGTTTTGCAAAAGCAAAGATAATATTGTGACGAAATGTGCTGTTCGTTCTGTCGTTTGAGTGCACACGGAAATGTCCGACGACAATCTGGTGACGCAAGTAACTCGGCACTCGAAATTCGCATGGACTTTCATTTTTTTCGTTTCTTGCTGCAAGTCGAATCGTCGAAGGCGCAATGCGAACAACGCGCGTGAATTCCTCGTGTCGCGAGCGCGTTCGCCGCAAAAATGCACGCCGCAAAAACACGTCGGTTTCGCGCGCGGATGCCGACAGCTCGGACGCGCGATTACATCGCCGTCCGCCTCGATTCGACGGCTCTATTTCGCGCAATCCGCCGAATCGCAGGCAACCGCGAGACGCAAATTCCCCGTGCACTCCGCGACGTCGGCGACACCGCACACTTCGGTCGAGCGGCAAAGAGGTTCTAGCTTGATTTCCAGCGATTAAAAACTATTTCACATGAGCAGCGCAGTCAGTTATTTCTATAATCGTCATCAGCTGTATATCGACTCTGACACCATTTATTCAGCATCTTCTGCTGGGCGTCCAGAAAGTCATTGACGTGAAAAAGTCCACTGTTAGTGTGCCGTTAACGACTGATGGTTTGGCATCTGCGGACTCAACATCGGCGGACTGTGGGAGTGTGAATGCTGTCCCATCGGCGACCCATGCATGTCCGGATGGTGGTACTGGTGAAGTCCATGCGGTGGTCCCTGCATTTGCTGTCCGTCCATCATCCCATCAGGTCCACCCAGCGTGTTCGGCGGAGTCATCCGTTTCTCCTTTTGTCTCCTATTGCAGAACCAAACGCGCACCACCTCTTTTTCCAGTTGCAAACTATCGGCTAGCGACGAGATCTCCTGCGCCGACGGTTTCGGCTGCTTGTGAAAATGTTGTTCCAGCGCTCCCTTGACGGACACCTCGATACTCGTCCGCTTTTTGCGTTTCCTTCCCTGCGCGGCGATCTTATCGATACTCGTCGGCGACCCCGTCGTCGAGTCAGCCTCCTCTAGCCACTTCTGCAACAACGGTTTTAACTTGCACATGTTCTTGAAGCTCAACTGCAACGCCTCGAACCGACATATCGTCGTCTGTGAAAACACGTTGCCGTACAGAGTCCCGAGCGCGAGTCCAACGTCTGCCTGGGTGAACCCGAGCTTGATCCGACGCTGCTTGAACTGCTTGGCAAACGCCTCCAGGTCGTCAGACGTCGGCGTGTCTTCGCCCTCGGAAGGATCGCGGTTATCTTGCAGCTGGTGGTGGTGCTGGTGCAACGGCGACGGACTATGGTTTTGCATATCACGCAAAGAGTGGTGAAGCTGTGGCGAAGTTTGGTGGTGATGGGCGAGCATCCCGTTCATGGCTGCGTGATAGGCAGCCGAATGGTGTTGCAGCGGACTTCCGGCGCCGTTGTTCGCCGAGCTGGGGATGTAGTGGGCCGACGAGACGACGGGCGCGTGCCACGAATTCATCGACGCCTGGTGCTGTTGTGAAACCCGGGAATGATGCATCGGCACCTCGGTGTGCGTCGGTTTTATGTCGACGGACGTTTGGTGCGGGTGATGATGATGGGCGTGATGTGGGTGATGCATGCCGGCGGCCATCGTCGCCGACCACGGGTCGGTCGCCGTCGGTTGTAACGAGACCCAGGGGTTGTGGGCCGCCGTCAACGAGACGGGATTGCCGTTCGGCGACCCGCCCGAATGGTGGTGATGATGGTGGTGGTGGTGTTGGGCGGGTGGTAGATACTTCATCTCGCCGTTGGTGTCGCTGCTCCTCGGCGACGAGCTGTGGTAGCCGACTATGTTCATGCCGCCGCTGTTGCCTCCGCCGGAATCCAGGTCCGAGTTGAGCCCGGAGCTGACGGGCATGTATGTGGTGGTGGCCATCCTCGAAAAGAGTCGTCCCAACATATGCGTGCGCTAACACGACATCGCGCACTATCTCGCACCCGCTGGTCCAGGCGACTTACGACGGGCTCTGCCGCAGAGATCACTGCAGAGATGCACGGCGGGTCGGGGTTCACTGTGCGTGGTTCACTGTTGTGGATGTTGGGGGACGTACGTCACGCGGTTGTGGCGACGGGCAATCACATAACGGCGCGGGTGTTGTCGCGATGTGGAGGCGATCGACGACGTCGCTCTTGTTGCTCGACGACGACGTCGAGAGGGGGTGGGGGAAACACAGACGTCGACGCCCGTCGCTGTACACTACGACGACGGCGAACGACGAGCGAAAAAAAAACACACTTTCCGCGTCAAACTTTCGATCAGTTCACAGATGCGCGCGATTGTTGAAATAATCCGTCTGCGTTGCGAGACCGTCACTTTGGAAACTGCAAAGTCATACGCACGATAAAGTCCGAACGCACCCCGCTGTAATCGCGAAACGTCAACGAGGCCGAAATGTTTCAAAAAGCTTAAAAATAAACGTCCCTCATGCGTTATGCATGCTCCGTCCGCTCTCACACATCGACTACTGGATCCTCGCTACACTCGGCCTATTCCTTGACGGGCTCCTCCAGCTCAACCATGGTTAGCCTTGCCCCTCCAGCGCCGCATTCGCCTCTCTCGCACCCGAGCACCCGTCACGCGCCATCTCGCTCGCACTCGCGGCAAATCCCCGCACGGCCGCAAGGCGCCCCCTCGCCGGGTCGAGGCGATTGGTTGAGAGAGTGCGCCGTGACGCCGGGGCGGGCGTTGGGTGATTGGAGGAGAGGGCGTCCCCTCCACGACGGCGACATGGGAGGCGACGCACGGACGCGATTCAACGGCCGACTTGCACGGGGCTAGGATATATCTCGCAAGTCGCGACGTGGGGCTGGCAAAACTCTTAAAGTGATGAGGTTTTGGCGATGAAACGGCGAAAGGAATCTTTTAAAGTGATTTATTTATGAATTGTAGGCTGGTTCTTTTTATTTTTGTCCTGGAGTATAGTTGTGCTTTTTATGTAATCAAATTGATTTCGATGCTTTGATTGGTGCCTTTGGGACGCTCGAATATCAAGATGCTTTTTTCTTGCATTATGTTTGCCATCGCCTAAACTCCTGCACCGTAATCCTCGTGGTTGTAACTTGTATTGAAAGAGTTGACAGACTAAAAATAACATTTGCTTGTGGTGATGGAAAAGCCGTCGTCCTCTTCTACCTGAGAGTAATGCGTCATTCATCCTTCCGCCAGACGATGGGGTGTCTGCCGGCCGTTCGGCGAAACAAAACTGTTTTCAAGTTTGTTCGAGCTTTTTAAAGCGGAGATGAAATTACTGTAAGAAGCAAAACAAAATGCGTATTAGTTCCTGGAATGTTAAGGGAAAGTTTGTTGACCGAATACAGGAAGATGTCAGTCTATCAGCTTTTTAATAACACAATACACAATAACAAAACAAAACACAATGCGTATTAGTTCCTGGAATGTTTAGGGAAAGTTTTCTGACCGAATACAGGAAGATGTCAGTCTATCAGTACCCTTAAATAACCTTACGATGGTTCAAATTATCTATATTGGCACAATGAGTTTATGATACCTGGACATGAAAACGCTATTAAAAACTTCAATTTCTTTCTAAATTACTAGAACTATATGATATAATTGGACTTATCATAATTACCTTCATAGTGACATTAACCTTAGTTATACAGTAATACCCATAACGATTCTCTACAGATCGATTTCAAGTAAAACAAAAATAAAATCAAGCTTATATAAGCAGTAAAAATTCGTCAAATACCAATCCACCAATTGACCATTGCATGTTTCAAGCAACAAATTAAATAATTACTATTAACACAACTCGTCAATAGTAATAAGTTAATGGTACGTCATAAAGATAATGAGGTACGCGTGATTTGATAGCTATAATTGCATTTAATTGTAGCAAGTAAGTAAGCAAGAAAACGAGGGACGATATAATGTCAACTGCTTGGCATGGAAAACAGCTGTGCTGTGTCGGCGCTCGCTGAATGGGAGTTAATAACTTAGCGGCAGTCGACACTAGCCTGGTAATTAACATAATAATGAGTGCTTTTGTGTGAATTTTATCAATCAGAAGCTGGATTGCGTGTTATGACTCCATTTGCTTCAACCAAGTCGCAGCAAGTTGTAGCGGCCCTGTGGTTGCAGTTCGTGGGTGTCGCATAGCAGTTGCAAATTGAGCTTGTGAGTGGCGATGATTGGTTTGTTTTCTGATGAAGCTTTTTTGGCGTGCTGGTGTCTTCTTGACTGGCATCTATGCAGGGTAAAAACCAGTGGCAAGAACTATTAAGTAAACTTAGCAAGTTTTAGAGGAAAAATAGCAGTACAAAAAGTAGTAATAGAGCGTAACAGACAGAGTATAAAGAGTGAAAAGACGTTAAAATTTTTGAAATGTTTCGCTAATTTAAAAGATTTATAAACGTGAAGAAATTCGACCCTCTGTTCGTGGAAAAAAAGGTATTGTTCAACGATATTAAAACTATACCTTCGTTTCTTCTCCTGTGGTATAAAAGCTACAGTTATAGAACAGACATCAATAAGTAATCCAGTATTTTTCACCCCCAAAAGCGCCCTGCAATTGACTATACAATAAAAACATACCGGTCAACTTCGTCTATACGGTATAAGTGCCTATACATATAAAACTATATCTTATCAAGGGTATAGGTTGCCCTATTTCATAAAATCACGAAAATTTCCCAAGAACACAGACCTATTTACGAGGGACACCCAAAAGTTGACCTACTCTTTTCATCAATTCAATTCAAATAAAATAAATACACTCTCACATTTACAACGGTTTTTCCCTGTGTCCGGTCCCAAATTTCCGATATACCCAGGAACATATTACAATATGGTCAGAATATCGTCTTCATTATTCCCGAGTTATAGCTGCATACAGGGTAGCAACTATAAGATATACAGTTAGGCAATATAATCATAAATACTTCACTTGACCGGGGTTCGGGCGACTTGTTATGGTTTTTGAACTTGGCCAAGGTTCTCGATGAAAGAGAGAAACAGGGTGAGATTCGCGGCGTGTTAGACAGAGTGAGAGGAGAATACTGGTGTTCGGCGAAGGGTGGCTTTCGCTGGGGAGGTTTATAGCAAGACGGGGTGACAACTCAAAAGCGACCCTCAGGTGTCAGCTGAGGGGTGGTTCACCTTAGAACGTCTAAGGTTCACGCTGCAAACATTAGGTTCAGAAATGTGTTGTTATTTGCACATACATGGTTGCTGCAGATATTTAAAGTTATGAAATATGCTTTACACGTGTGGTTTTGTTATGCTACGGCAAATCCCGTTGAATCTAATTTTAAAGATGTTTAAAATAATGAAAAGCGATCTTAATCTCACACATTTGGGCACTTCGTATAATTTTTTGTGATCTATTTTTAATAAGATTACTGTAATAATTCTAGAAAACAAAACAGGTATACTACCTATCATGGTCTTATTATATGTATGATACACCGAATACCGTCAAGTTTCATACCATCTGTACGCCATTACGTAATTGGTATACTAATTGAGTTATCAAAGTATAATCAAACAGTTCAAAACAAAATGGATTTTAATTTTCATTTCACCCAATAGTGTAAATAGTTCTTGAACCTAATCGAAAAAATTTAGTAGTGTGCTCTATTTTCTTACCAAAACATTGTGATTTGGTGTCATTTTATAGTTTTCCGGGCTGGAAAAAATCAAATTCCACCAAAATCAATTCCATATAACCGTTAAAAACACGAGTAATTCCGTTTGTCATAAAATTCGGTATACTCACATGTCTATCTCCAAACCTTAGCACTAGTTTTCAAAAAAGCTGATACCGGGAACTGGGCTTGAATTCTAAAAAACCAGATACAACTTTCCAACGTTTCGCAAAGTATACTCTTTACTTCTTCACACGGAAAACTGAAGGGTTCAGAGTCAGTTTTTTCGGAATTCCGCCTGTAACTTGTTCAAAAAGTATCGTCCCCAAACATCTAAAGCAAATCCAACGTCCAATGCCACCTCCATCATGCACAATTTGCATCACACAAAACCACACATCCCTCTACCTTCTCTCTCTCGAGCACACGTTCGTGGCATCTTCTCCCTCACTCGCACCAGTGGCCGGGGTGGCATTATTGATGCAAATTGGCGTTAGCACGGCTCGGGGTCTAGAGTTTCAGGTAGGGGAGGGGAGGTCACGTGGTTCGGGAAATGGAAAATGGGAAGCACGACGTGGCTGGGAAATTCCAGCGGGTCTCAAACGGTGATGGGTTGTATTAGATACAATGCTTGTAATTGTAAATAGGAATTGCAGCTATGGGTATGGATAGGTTTATAGTATGATTACGTGACCTCTTGCAACGATGGTGAATTATTTAAAAGTGCATTGTACCAAGTCTGCATAGTACTCAAGTTACAGTGCAGGCCAAGGGAGTTGGAAATATTGCCGCTACTAACGTTTTTCGTATTTTGTTTTTGGCGCAATCGAGTTTGTTTTTTCTAATCGACTAGATCGAGTTTAACCAATATTACATTTCATTGCTCAGATTGGTGAGATCTTCACGTTTTAAGTTGAATTCGCCATTATATTTGGTGTTTTTTCATTTATAAGTGGTTTACGCCGAAAGTGTGTAATGAAGCTCACACAATTAATTCGCAATATCACGACAGTGCCATGCTCTTCATTTTGTGTATAAACATGAAACATGTTCAAGTCTGCTATTGAATTCATTCAATGATTCAACAACTCAAAACATGCAAATGACCGGTTTCTCAATTCATTTATCTTACTTCGAAAAGGACAATCAAAGGACAATCTATTCTACCGTGATCTGACTCTGAAGTTCCTGCTAGCGTCGATTTCGCATCCTGATTCTATCCCGATTCTATCCTCCCGTCTGCAGTCCCCCCGCTTGTTTTCCCCAACCCCTAGGCACGAGAGCCAGGTAAGGACTGGACGCAGCCCCTATCGGCAGTCGGGTGCACTTTGCGCTGGAAAACAGTAACGTTGCCAGTCTCTGTGCGTGAGTCGCACGTGATTCACACCAGAGCGCAGCGCTGCCTGGCGCGTACAAGCAGGGAGCGAACAAAGTGGAACCTCGCTTGTGACAGACACATTCAACACATATATTTAAGTATTTTAATGATTGAAACATAAGCAGGTAAAAAGGGGGTTGAAAAATAAAGTAAATAATAAATAATCTTAGTCACGACAAGGAATAAACTTTTAAAGCCAATTCCACGGCTAGTAATAATGTTAAGAATTTTAAAATCACTTCAAAAATACCTGCT
>QKMV01001203.1:0-17142 GCA_003287335.1 Lednia tumana
AATATTGATGAAAATATCTTCAAGACTTCTGCAGTAACTTTATAGTGAATAGCCTTTAATCAGACAGTGCTTTTATCAGTCACATAACTCAAAATATAGGTAAATTATACGTCGGTTTATTGATAATGAGTGGTGATTGATACACATGAAATACATATTAATATTGTTACATCCATATTATACGATTTTATTATTTCTCTCATTTCTCTCTAAAACCAATGTGACCCCGTACATAAGTTGCAATCCGTTGTTTTTTTTTACATTTTGCAATAATTTCATATTCTGAAACAGATTGGTGCTACTTTCACGTGTTCCGAATAGTTATGTATCTACTATTTCCACTCCCATGCTGATGCGAATGAAAAGATGCCTCGATTCTCTTGAAGTAGATTTTCACACGAAAATTATGTTTGAATTTGAAACGCCAGGGTTTCTTTAACGGCTTTTATTCGATTCCTTCTGAAACATGTTTTCTCGCCCAACACTGACGAAGTGAGAATACTGATGTAGAATTCAAACTTCTTGAATTATAAGTTATTACAAACATATGAAGTGAGTCGGCTTTTAGCTCACGACAAATATATTTTATTAGCTGCTATTTTTCTCACTCCCATAAAGATCAGGGAATTGATGTTTGAATGAACAAGTATTTAAAAATATTTTGGTTCATTTGGGGTTTGGGATTGGGGATCATGGGAATCGCCACACGAGCTCGTTAGTTAATATGCAGCTTGACCGTAAGAATCAGGATTGAAAAAGAGGTTTATAACGACTAAACGTTATACCGTGCCCGATTAAAATAACAATATTCGAACATTCAATCACTAATCTCATCCTAAGTTTCAAGTTTAAATTATTTACAGGTAACCTCTTTGTCCTCTAAAGCTCTGAAACTGCAGCCTGCACCTACAATTTTTAAGAAACTCTTTGCAGATTTTAAGAAGACCGATGGGCATCGAAAGAAAGTGATTGCAGTGGGAAACAATTTTTAGAGCACAATGAATCAAGCAACAATTTATAAGACTAGGATTGGAATAAAAATGAAATGAGTAAAACTCTAAGTATGATTTTATCGGAGAGGGGTAAAATTGTGCAAACATGTACTACATCATGACGCTTTATGGCTGAAACAGGTTCAATTAAAAATGAACAATTAAATATATCTGAAATCAAGTGTTACAATTCTAAGCGCATGAAATCCTACTTTATCTGCTATTTTGGTAAAACCTTACATAATACCTATATACTTTAAAAAGCCTCATGTCCTTATAAACAGTTTGCAGTAATTAGCAATATAAGGGAAAATGACGTAGAAATAACAACTTAGCTAAAAGAGTGACTATTACAGCTGCATCGGGGTAAGTAGATCCATGTCAATCAACCAGTGAAAACACCGTCACCTCCCAGGAATTAATTACACTTGGTAGGACTGAAGCCCCAAAAAAACTAATAGTCATGCATTTTTGCCTCTGGGTGAAACGGGTCCCTAGATATGGGGGTTTAAGAGGGGAAAGGGTTCCAGTTGTGAGTGCTCCTGTCATGTTGTTATTTCTATTAGCTTCAGCCACACTAAAGTTGTATATCTAAAACAATAACGAAACCTAGCTTTTGCATGGATCTATTTACAGTTTTTGTAAAGTTAAAACTAACGTGAAACAACCCCAATCTCCACAACTCTCTTTATAAGTTGACCCAAACCCCTCTCCACCCCCTTAACTACCAAAGTAATTTCTTATAATCTGAATAAAGCATGTATTTTTCATTTATGTCCTTAGAGCTTATGAAATGATTTTTTGAAAGGAACACTGACATGTCCCCCCCCCCCATAATTTTGATATGCTTAAAAGCGGTATAAAACGCGTTTTCTGAAGCCCACGGTAAACACCGACGTTACCAAAAATTAAAACTACCAATCTGAAAGTTTCTGAAAACGTTTAGATTAACTCCAGACAAATTATGCCGTAAGTTTCAACCCTCCCAGTTTACGGGTTTTCAGTTTTCATCCCTAAATAGAGGTGAATTGGAAAAATCTATGTTTTTGGGGGAATTAAGGGAAAATTTCCTTTGATTTTATAAAATATTGACGAAGCCCGAAGAATTTTGTTTCAAGATTCATCATGATAAGTGTGCGGTTTTATTGCCGTTAAAACTTAAAAATAATTAGATAATACATATAAATGTATATACACATATATAAGCCAATTTTAATTATATCAGTCAAATGATTATAGGCTACTTTATACTCCGGATTATCCAGAGGTCTAAAAAATAAAATAATTAATATCTGTGCAGTGGACACCTGAAAATGAGGTAAATTTATATAGTAGCTATCAGTTTAAGGGTGCATTAAAATGAAATCTATAAATTGAAAAGGTTTCACGTCAGATGTAGTTTAAACGTAATATTATATGCGAGAAATCTTCTCAGTAAAGCATGTTCTGTTATGTTTGAAGGTGAGAATATTTGAACATTTCAGCATGCCCTGAAAACGACCTGTGACGCCACCACTTACTACTACGCCTCTATCCGGCCAATTCGGAAGCCTTCGTGGTTGATAAGCAGCGGCAGTAACCTAACCCATTCGTTCATGACGTCACAACAAACTACGGATCGGAAGCCGGTCGTTTTCGTAAGCCCAAATAGCTCCCAAAATCAAAGAAGACACAACAACTCAGATAAGGGAGCAATTCCGAAGAAATTAAAAAAAAAACGTTTACTTTAAAATACCAAATGGAACAAATAGAAAGAAAAATAAAAGCATATGAGACTTCCCTATTAAGTTCACTCTAAACACGAGAACATCAAATCTTGTGATCTGATTTGTTAGGCTCCGCACCAGTGCATGGGTGTATCATACGATATCTAGCCTTGTGTCACAGCCGAAAGGAAGGGCGTTGGGTTTTATTACAGGAGCTGAAAGCCGAAAGGACAATGGAGATGAAAGGAGCCGCGCCGATGAGTGATACCGTCGCTAGGTTACGATATTGCTGATTACGATGGCTCGCTGACATTTTCAATGCAATAATCGTGTTACTAAAGCGATGCTCTCCACAATTCTGGATGCCTCTAAAACGTTTCTGGCAAAACATTACAAATCGACAATTTAAGTGACACTAAGCATAGGTACTTAAATCGAATGATTGTAACGACACACACGCTTACATATATAAAGCAAAGTTATGATTCATTTTCGTATCTCTTGTCTTTTAAAATCAGCATTCTATTTTTAGTCAATCGCCATCCTTTATAAAAGCCGCTTTCATGTCGTGTTGTTAGTTGTGACTCGTGAAATTGACGTGTGATCTGTTTTTGAATACCAAATTATGGATACAACCGGTGTATAAAGCAGAATCAATTTCCAATCAATTTTTGAAAATCATGGTACGGTTTGATTACAGGATACTATGCAGGCGACAGATTGAAAACGAGTTGATTTATAAAAGTGGTTTGTCATACAAGAAATTTGATTTTAAGATAACTAAGACAAAACCTCTAAATTTTATGGTTATTTTAAAACTAACCCTTAGAATATCGCACATTCATTGTATTCACTATTTATAGAAGCAATACCAATTTTCAAGATATTTTTCCTGAAAACACACATATATCATCCCTACATTCAGAAATAGCCGCAAGGAATTTCTCATACCTTTATGTTCATGTACGAAAATATGTACTACGTATCACTTTATTTATCCATATATGTATACAGTATACAGGTGGTGAGTATAACTGATTAGGTCATTTCAGATTGCAAATACAGCTCACCAAACCGAGCTGGTGAGGACTGTTATTTGTGTAATCTTGTAATCTAAGGGCATACCCAGCGTTAATACTGTAAGCGCAGATACCCCACCATGTCTGATTATCCTTATTGGTAGCTATAGCTACCATTAGCTATAAAGCTAATTCATCGGATTATATGATTGCGATTAATCAAGCAATATACACGTCAAAGTATTGATCCTGAACTGTCAGAAAGAAAACAATATTGGCAATTTAGAGATTAAACATTCGTGGATTTTATTAAATAAATTATAGCACGTATAAATTTAACACTGCTCACAAACACTGGGCTAATATTTATATAAGACAAAAAGCGTAATAAAGTGACAAATTAAACATGCGTCGTGCCGGCATGCCGCACGCGGTCTGATAACATGGTGAACGGAAATGGAGGAACATTGTCGGTTACAACTAAAGAAGAAGGAAACATTCCTGCTTGTTATCTTTAAAGTTGTCTTCTGTTATATAGTTGTAACCTAGTATATGTAAAAAAGGTTTACTTAAAAAAATAACAGGGTGACCGCTAGAAGCTCTCAAAGTTGCCTGAAAGCAAAACTTAGGAAATAAAAGTAGTAGGAGATGGCCGAACGCTTATGGTTCAGAAAATATGCAAGCATTTGCTTGGAATATTCGGTGGGAAGCAAGGAATATCGCATCCAGAATAGACGATCCCTAGAATCAGACAATAGACCCAATCGCAACATCATAAAAATGGCAGCGCTTTTAATCTTTCTCTGTTATGATTACCCTCCAATATTCGAAATAGATCTGAGCTCAGCTCTCCCTCAAATATCAACAAGGGTGGAAAAGTAAGTTATCCTGCGATCAGTTTATCAACATTCTGTCACACACCCCTTTTAATATGATTCAATCACGTTCACGCGCATGGCATCCATTCAATATGCTCACGCAAATTGACATGCAAATACATTTGCCATGAGAGAGAGACATCAAATAGAAGGTTAATAGAGACAATGAGAAGGAAATCAATTGTGAATGCGAAGTTTCCCATCCCATCTCGTCGGTGAACGCAGGCTTCTGAGGGAAGTCAAACCTTCTGGCTCACCACCTTTCATCTAACGCACTTCAAAGAGAAGAGGAAAACTTGGATTGCACGGGAAACACAATCATGGTTGGTCTATTAGGATCTAACGAGATATGCTTTGCATATCCGCTTTGAAAATATGGAAATTTACCTACGCTTAATAGAGTCTTAAATTGAATTTGGAACTACCATTTTAGAACATAAAACGAGGTTGTGTTGCTCCAGGATTTTGGATTGTATTCTATTGAAGTGTGTTTCAAATGAAATACCGTGTAGGGGAATTGGTATTTGGCAAAATCCCACTAAATACTATGCAACAGCTCACGACCAATATTATCTAGTTTCAAGGTCATACAAACTCCAACTGCTAACGTAACAAAATAAAATATTCTAGCCCATTTCATCCATATTATTACATAGCACAAATTTTTTAACATTTATGTCGATAACAAATGCCATATGTTTGTATTTCATTTAACATTTCAATTTTCATTGTTACGTCTCGGTGCTAAGCATTCAGGTCACACTCTTTGAAGCCAGTTGATTTTCTATTTCAGTTAACATGCAATTTTCTTACTGAGAAATAACACTTTTCCATAGCAGGCGATGAGTTTTCTCGTTCCAAATACAATTTTCTCCTACCTTTGTGAGCGCGTTATACTTCTCGATGGCTTTTTGTTTGCTATTCATATTTTCTATCATCGTCAGTGGTTTGAGTGATAAGCGAGACAGAGAGGGAGATATACTTTACGAGGGAGAGGATTTAGATCAAGATATAGCTTCTATTGTAGTTGCCTTGTTGATTATGCAGAAGCCCACAGCATTCTGTTTGAGCCGTTCCGAGATTGCTCGCGAAATCTAATTTAGCACAGTATATAAACGACAGCGTTTCCGTGCTAGCCTTCGGGCTATTTGCGCTGGCCTGGATATGTAAATTTATGTATAAAATATCATTTCAGGGAGAATGTCAAATATGGCATTCGAGTCTTTTTATGTTTTAATTGCTGCGTAATCTGTAATTAACGTTTATACGAGAGATTGTTGGATTATCACCTGAGGCTGATGTTTGATGTTGGCCGAAAATGTAAATAAATAACAAACTTCGACTCCCTAACTTTGACTAAGAAAAATGGTCATGGAAATGTTTCAATTGTCAAATTGTGATCATGGGAACATTTAGTTTACTAACGACTAACGAGACGTTTGAAAAAAATGGAACTGTATTTTGTTGTTGTTTCTCTTGGTGCAAAAATTCCGAATTCTTGTGTTGATCGTCACTCTAAATGATATTAATGTAAAAAAAATGTATATTTTGTAGAACCACTTCAAACATCACATTTACCCAACTAACACACCCCTAAGCAAGGACGCATACCTATGTTACAAACTTTTTCTCATAAATATCTTTAGACACATGTCTACTTGCTAATCTTAGCTAGTTTTCAAAACACACTGTTTACTTAACTGGGTAAAACTGCTAAGCCCACTAATAAATTTGCGGGCACTTCTGATGATACCTACGAGATAGTTCACGAAACGTTGGGAATTTATTAGTGGACTTCTTAGCAGTTTTACCCAGTTTAGAAAACAGTTTTTTTTGAAAACAGATTTATTTATGCAAGAATCCTGAATTTTTGTATCTTTCATCTAAAAGAAATTAAACAAACCCTGATTTTCGTGGTGGATACATGAGAAGATTTTGGATGGTACATTTGGCACCCAAACGTTTTTGACTTTTTTTACTGTCGCTTAGCTCTGCCGCTTACGGCCAGTTTTGCCACATTCGCAACTCCAAGTTACAGTGAGAGTTGATTTAAATACCATTAAAAAACCAATCAAAGACACCAACATTCGTATACTTCCTAGAGTTATTAGCTGGGAGTTGAAAAAAATTATAAAACCGAGCGTTAGTACGTTTGGGATTAACAGGTTACAATGGACACGGGCCGTGGCTGGCATTTTTGAGACGAAAATAGTATTTTCCATGCATGTTTTATGTATTGAGATTTTTGCATGATTGTGCATACTACTTGAGAAATTCAATATTTTAAAAACAATCCTGTGATTTTAAGAATATTAAATATCACTTCAAAAATACCTGCTTACTCGAGGACTCGAACCCCGGATCTTTTGCTAACCGGGCAAAAGCTCTAACCACTGAGCAATCCAAGGTACGGCATTTCGGAAGTGATTTTAATCTATATGAATGGTAGATCTCAAATGATAGATCTCAAATTGAGAAAATGTTTAATTCTTGTTATCCTATTATTAGACCTTACCTCCGGTTCTCGTATGTAACCGTACCTAAAATAAAATAAAGCATATTCGTATGCTATGAACGAGGGGATATTTTCTAATACTACGTACCTCCCTTTAATTTCTTAGTGAAACTCAAAACGTTATCTTGAAAGCATTCGTTACCCATCAAACTGCTTAATAAAAGTATTTAAATAAAGCTAGATTTCGGGACAGTTTTTCTGTTCCCATAAACAAGGGTTCTATTCTGCGGTACCGCTTGTCTTAGCATGTATAATTGCTGCCAAAGCAATGAGACAGACTGTATATATTGCATCCCATTGTTTCCATGCACTTCTCTCTGTTTGTATTCTGTCATTGGTTCCACATCCACGGATCGTAACATCGTAAATATCCATTCTTGCTTTCTTAATTTGTTCCACTGGTATTCGAATAATATAATCCACCCCCTGACAATATTTGGACACATTTGGTTCTCACACTATTTCCAGTGTAGAGAGCGCCGATATGGCCTTCGTGACAACTAACAGCCCCAATAAGACCAATAAAGTCATTCGGGGCAAGGATGCCGCTTTTGTTACATTGTAAGGGGGTTCACCTCCACCTACATTTTGGACAATGAGCCAAACAGTAGTTCTTGTAAAGGCCTCGACCCTTATTTCATTTATGGTGGCAATTTCCTTCTTGAAAGCAATACGCTTTTAACTCAGCAATGGAGTGATTTCATTCTATAAATATTATTTTTTGGGCTTGTAGCTCTTGTACTAGTGTTGCTCTTATCATCGCTTCTTTGATAACGTTGTCATCATTCAATGTTCTTATCTACACCCAAGTTATTTTATCTGAATCGATGGACATAGCAATTAGATAACTTCCCGTCTCTAAAGACACTATGCCGCTTCCGGATAAATATATTTAGTGTCAATTGTCAATGTCATTTCCATAACACGATTAAAGATTGTCAAGATGTGCGGCTTTACTGCGCTTAGGATGTTTTCACGTTCTCTCATGCAATTGTCTTGATAAGATAACGCTAAGGTAGGTTTCTGCTCTGAAAGAAGTATAGCGCCATAGAATATATGATTGACACCTCGAGTAAAAATACAATCAGAACATCGCAATCGAATGTGATTGCCACTTGAGACTGACAAATATTGATTGAATAGAACAAATTCGCGAGAAATCGACTCAGATTTAGATCAATCTTATGTCAAAGGATACAAATATCTCTCTTTCCACCAAATGTCAGAATTTTTTTCATAACTTACAGCGTTTGATTTGACCGTTGAAAAGAAGCACTGAAAATGAAAATCCTAGCACGTGATTTAGTCAGATATTAAATCGCGTTTATTTTAAATCACTTTCAACGGATGCAGCTTTACCTGGATCCTTTTAAATTTTTGCCCCCGAATACAAAACACAAAACAAATGTGGGACAAAATAAATTCATCTCGCAATGCACAAACCCAGCCGCCAAACACCACAGGTAAACGCAAGTAGCACTTCCAAACAGTATTTTACAGATTTAGCTATAAAACATCATAAACCTTTGAAATGCTCACATAAACCGCCGTTTCTGACAATCGATTTTTGGGGTTGGAGGGGGTGTGACTTTCTTGAGACATGAGGCGCCTCACCATCCCTTGCCAATTACACCTTTTCGGGGGTGCTATGTGGCGGAGGGTGCCCTTTCAGTTCATCGAACTGCACCACGTTCAGATCTGTGTGGGAACACTTTGTTGGAGATTACATCGAAAGGTGCAGGTGAATTTTGACCAGAAGCTTCATGAATCTTGTCTTTGTTAGTTACTTCTGCACACTGGCTTTTCACAATGCTGGAGCCATGAAGTCGCATGTAGCTACTAACTTAATAAAGCATTAATAATAATGTCACAATGCGATTCAATGTGAGTTGATTTCACAGAAAGGTTAAAAACCCGTCGAAAATGAAGGCCTACAGTCCACACGAACAAGTGGTGAAATTTAATAGTTTTCATAACCGTTCCATTCTTCAATCTAAATCTATCATCATTGGAAGACGTTATCTTCATTTTATTTTGTGTTCAAACCATCGTATTTTCAGAGTTACAAAAATCTCTAGTGACAGCTGAAAACTCAACTCACCATGAGCTCATGACATCTTGACCCATGCCTTACCCTTAAGTTGCTTTGCCATCAGTGCAAACCCAGAAGCATTTCGGTATAGTGTTACCAGCCTGCTAAAAACTCGTGGCCATTTGATACACCCCATAACGCAAAACTCTTCTGAAATATGATCTGCACTGCAGACTGGGATATGGAATTTTGAAGCGTGGGTGGCTGAAATCTGAAAACGTTTCAATGTTGACCAAGCGTAAATTCATGTGAACGAAAGCGAATGGATGGTATGCTGTTATCCAATCATAATTTCATATTATATTTATAACTATTGCCAGTAAATAAACAGTTCGAATTATATTGGCAGAGAATAGGGCATCTGCAAATGCCCGTGGAAGCTAAGCATCATCTGTTTCTCCACATGAAAAATCTCAACAAATTAATGGTGGCTTCCACTTAGCAAGAAATTAATCAGCATACCAATCTTATATATCTGTCGGCTTCCAGATCAGTATATAAGATACAGCTTGTTTAGTAACAAATCCATTTCATTTTATCTGCAGCTATAGTCATGACAGACTCGTCGTCTTCGGCTCATCATGGCTTCTAGTGGGGGCTATAGATGTGAGGCTCTTTAAAACGACAACACCAACTTGAGGATGTTCCCACACACATGGCCTCGGCAGTCACTGCTCAAGAAGACACCCATGTCTTTGGGTGGCAACTGACAAGAGACAGCCGCACCGGCCACACTCCGACGCCCACACACAGATCATGTTGTGATTACTGAACACACAAAATTGTTACCACAATTAGGCAGACGCGATTGCAACCTGTCACCTGCACGAATTTGTTTCATGTAGTAAAAACTTGTTGATTACGTGGTGTTTAACGACACACTGTACAGACAACTAGCCCTGTGGTACTGGTCTATTGGCGTCGGTGAATTAAAGGGGGATTAAGAAAGTGATTATGAACCTAATAGAGAAGATGGGAAACCCGGTGCCAACATGTAGCCTGCTCCTTTCGGAAAGCACTAAGGATACCATCGCTTAATGTCCCTTCCAAAGGACGGTACAACTCAAACAGCATTGGACTCCACTAATCCGTGCCGTCGAGAGGTTGATGGCAAGGAGAGTGAAGCTGCTGCACTTGCTTGAGACACTCAAACCTCTCTCCCGAACAAAAATAGACTTTGGTATAAATGGTCACCCATCCCAAGTTTAGTCCATCGCAATGTTGCTTTACTTCGGTGATCTCACGAGAATCGGTGTGTCCAACATGCCAAACCGTTTGGTTAAAAACTCGAACGCTTGCGTACACTGCACATCCCTTTCCTCCGTTGTTTTGTGACACATGCAATTACTTGTTTTCAAATCTGATATATCTGCAGTTATTTTTCAGACATGGACCTATATACGTGAGACCAATGCCACTTTTAATATTATTGATGCTTAAGAGCGCGGAAACCACGAGGCTATGTTGCTCCCTAAAATAATGACACTTTGCACTGAAAATTAAAACAGAGAATGGGCAGCCACATTGTATAGATACATTTTTGATAATTCCCGCAGTGCTGATTTTGGCGCGTTCTAACCTAACCTTAGAAGTAGCGGAATTGAGAAGCCGAGTACTGAAAACTTGCCAACAGCAACTTCTGTAGCAAAAATCAGGCAGGCACGATCAAGATTGGCACGTGCACGATAGGTCGTCTCGTGCCAATGAGTCAATGTGTGTATTTCATCGACATCTTATAAGTATTGACTCGATATTTTCTACGTAAAAAAAAAATCATACCACGTAACCTTCCATGTGATTTTGCAACCATATTTCTCTAGAACGTCTCTTCAGTTGAATTAATCCTCCTTTTCCAAAAATTCGACGTTTCTTCAAATTCATGAGCTGTTTGTACGTCAATTACAAGTCATGCAAAGCTAATAAAGCAATTTACTGTTAATGCATATTGACATTTCTATAAAGATTTGGCATCGCGGTTTAACTCAGAAGCTAGATTACTGAGCGGCTGATACAAAGTGTAGGTAATTCCAGTCAATAGCTCATATGCATTGTTCGTTGCCAGATTATAGCAGAAGCATTTGAGGTAATTCAAACTAATTAACTTCACGACAAGCTAATTTTATTGCCAGATTATAAAATATGATACCTCTCTCAACTGTAATCCTTATTTGAACAGTCGCAAAATCTCGAGTGACATTTCGAAAATTGACGTTTACCAAATGCAAGGCATGGCTACAACATGTTCTCTGCCTTGCTAGGTATGTTTACTCGCCCTAAGAGTGATCTGCAAAGCCTGTCATCCCTTTCTGACACATGTGTTTCTTGTATTGTGATAATGAGCAACACTTCGCCGAGAAGTCGTAAAGATTGACACACTTAGGTAGCTGGGAGGTCTAGATCCCTTTGAAATTGGTATAATATATAGAAGCAGCTCCTTCAAGCACTGATCGTTAATTTACGTTAATTTACGTACAATATACATCAACTGGTATCATCTTCAAAAAACTCAAAATTTCAATTTCAGCTTAATTTGAACTGGTATGTGTGCGTACTTGAACTTACCGCATACGAGCCCCTACAATCGGGCCCCTACGAGCCCCTCCTTTGTCCTCAAGAAGGCCTCAAGAAGGTTTCACAAGGGATTTAAATAATCAGTCATAACCTGTACAAGTACATAAGAACACATTTTCTCATTTCCTCACTTTCAATGAGCTCCATTTATAGGTTCGATATCGTAAACAGATCAATTCCCATCTAATTTGTCTAATTAAAGGACCAAGATAATCCTTACTTACAGATGACACTACGATTTGGCGGGATCTAGATCAGTCTGTCCGCTAATCTTCTCATTAGAATCCAAGTCCAATCCCATCCACAGCGATATACTATCGCTTTATCTGTACAAACAGAGAACATAGATTCATTGCTCCTCCTGCTATAGCCTAATACCTTGTAATAATTTTTATGACATTGTTAAACTCAATTTCCAACCACGCCCTAATTGTGCAAGCCTAATAAAACTGCATCCAACAGTTAGTCTTCTGATAGCGGCTTATCACAAAGGACACTCGTAAGCAGTAGGGAGTAGTTGCACATGTGTACAGGCGAATGCCGCGCGGCGACATTATATGAAAGAAGCCGCTATCAGTTGATGAGCAGGAATATCTGAGATAAACTCTACTTTTTTTAAGAACATTTTATTCTTGCCACGATGATTGTGTTTACTTTTGGGCCCGGTTAACTTCCGAATAACGCGAAACACCCTCCGTATGCAAACAGTTCGTGATAATAAAAGATGATGAAGCAGTGTGGCTATGTTTATATGCTTCACGAACTCATACGCTCAAGTACGCCGCGATTTTTCGTAGCACTACAGCAACATAATCTGTGACATATAAGTATATGTACCAATAATCTAGTGCCTTCCTGTGTGTCAGTAAGCTGACAAAGCGAGGTGTGAATTTGTGTCACGCCTAATTGTGTAACTCATTATATTTACAGATGTGTCATTTGGTCGAACGTAATTTAGATGAATGAGACAATGTGTATTACGAAACAATGACTCGGATGTGCGAATTGTATCTACACAGGCATAGGAAGACGCTTGATCTTTCAATATATCTACGCAATGAAATAGGACATAGGAACAAATAGGAACATTCCCGAGTCAATACCCGGGAATGTAGAGATATGAATATTTTCTGGACGTCATCATTCATCGTCATGATATTATATTTATTATGTTTGACATACATGGTGACTAAAACGATCATTAAACGTGTTTTTCAATTATCGCCTCTTGAAGGTTATTAGTAGTTGGAGCGTTTGGTGTGATATGGTTTGTACATAAAAGGGTTGCTAATACCGGAAGGAACTATACTTATAGCAACGTGCGGAAGCTGATGATATTCATCCCTCAGGCCAGACAATCAGAAGTTATGACATGCTTCCGTTTGTCACAGTTTTGTATTTATAACTTACCGATATGACCAACAGTTCCATAAGATTAGCAGCATTTTGGGTGCAGAAGGTCTGTTTCGCCTACCATTTAAGTAATAAAAGAGTCATTAAAATTGATCTTTTATCAGCCTACGGGCTACGCCAAGCGGCCGCCATCATTTCATTTCAATTGTTGATATTAAAGTCTGCCAAGCTAGAGGGTCATAATCTGATGGAGAAAGCAAGCGCATGTAGATCCAAGAACGAATGGGAGGTCTCGACTTAAACGGTTCACGAATCCGAGGGCTCATTTCTAAAAGATCCACCTCCGTTGTCATGGTTCGCGCAAGCGCCGTTCGGCTAGTGCTGCTCTTTCATGGCACCTTTACTAGTTGAGGATAAAGTTACTTTAGTTCACCCCTGGAAGTTGTCGAGGGTCGAGGCATTTCAAGTTTCCTTCGTTTTTTTTCTTTGCTCTCGAGTTTTGTTGTTCCGAGTCGATCTTGTTTTTGTTTTACCCAAGAGAGAAATAGATGGCAGCAGGTGTAGCATCGAGTGACCATCAGAATGGACCACAGCATCAATTTATTCAAGGTGAGTCATCATGTCTATTTTTACTGCTTTAGGCCAAACGTGAAATTGAGTGTGTGGGTCTGGGTCCTTGCTGAAATGCTTGTTCAAAGATGTCAACCATATTTAGACCCACTCAAGTTGTCATCATCACATAGACCTCTAACATAATTTAGGATTACGCGCACAAACGGACACTTTCATCCAATACAATTTGGCGTTGATCACAATGATGTAATTGGTTATATCTTTGACTGGTTTTTACATAAATGTTTTCAAATTCAGATTGCGACAAATAATTAGCATCGTGGATACTTATATGGCCAACTAATTATAATACCAAATCTCACTCTAACGTAACAATTTTAATTCTAGGTTCTCCGGTAACCATCAAGGAAGAGCACGCGTCATCCCCCCTACTCACGCCGCCCCATACCCCAACGTCCCAGCACGACACCCGGAGCGTCGCGGCGCCTGGAAGTCGCTTCCTGTTCGAAGAAGACGCTCGAAGCGACTGCAGCAGCGATTTGGAGCTGCAACAGCTGCACCGAGAGGCGCACTACAACGACTACCTCATGAATACTTCTAGTGAAACCAAACTTTCTGTGGACGTCGCTCCTCACTCCTACCCGCAAGGATACTGGATGCCAGCTCAGCCTCACCACAGTTTACCGTTCATGCCGAACAACTTAAATCCCCGAAAGCAAGAGTCATCCGCGTTCAGACCATTCTGTGCATCATCAATGGAGCGAATCCACGACTTTTCCTTAAAGAACCCGTTTAATGGGCGACTTCCTCAAGGCCAGATGATGATGGACTCGACGCCAATGCCTTACATGCATGGTTTTCCATCGGCCGAGGGCTACCCCGTGGGTCTACCAGCGATGCTCATGAACCAGTGGCTGAGGACAGCGATCTACAGTCGGGCGGCGGCGGCGGCGGCGGCGTCGGGACGCGTGTACAGCGTCCCCCCTCCCGGGCCGACGATACGGCCTACAAGCCTTCCCGTCTCCGCAAAGCTCGCTTCAGGGATCGGTCGACCGGGAGGCGGGACTGGAGCGCCCAGAACGAACTCAACGCGACCAAAGAAGCAATTCATCTGCAAGTATTGCAACCGTCAGTTCACAAAATCGTATAATTTGCTCATTCACGAGAGGACGCACACCGACGAACGCCCATACTCATGCGACATCTGTATGAAGGCGTTTAGAAGGCAAGATCATCTTAGAGACCATCGCTACATCCATTCGAAAGAGAAGCCGTTCAAATGCGGCGAGTGCGGCAAAGGCTTCTGTCAGTCGCGCACTCTGGCAGTGCACAAGATCCTGCATCTGGAGGAGTCCCCACACAAGTGTCCGGTCTGCAGCCGCAGCTTCAACCAACGCTCCAACCTGAAGACGCATCTCCTCACGCACACCGACCTTAAGCCATACAACTGTTCGGCGTGTGACAAATTGTTTCGTCGGCATTGTGACTTGAAGCGGCACGAGATGACACATTGTGACACTATGAGCCCGGAGATGGCCGCGGCTCAGCAAGCCGACCCGACAAGTACGTTGCTAGACCTCTCAGTGGGATCGCACCAGGGGAGGTCACCAGCCTCGAGCACCCTTGGACTTGAACACCAGTCTCCCCCTCCACCCCCACCGGTGGCAAGGAAACCCACCGGGTTCACTATTGCAGACATTATGAAGCGATGAGTGTACAGCAACTAGTTATTGTTTCTGAAATGTTAAAACAAGCTTTCATGGCAAACAACGAAATGCCAACTAATTCGATAATTCGATTGATAGTTATTTATAATAATGTGTCTCACTTCAATGATCATTTCTATGGAAAATTACCATTTCCTTATTTATCTCATCATATTTTGTTCCCTCTTTTGAATAATTGAACACAGAAAGTAGACCGCGTTCTGTTCCATTTCATCATCATCGACACTGCACGGGTTATTAAATGGCCAAAGATTTACAAGTTTATGTATACTTCCAGTATTTTATGACTTAATTACGATATGGACCTGAATCACTGATTGATCTCTCGCATGGTACAATTATGCATGTTTGTAAGCAGTGTTGTTAGCAACAGTATTATAATAATCGTGAAACTCGTCAACGTTAACTTACAATTCAACTCAGCTGAATTAGCTCAGCCATTCTTTGTGTCTCAATAAGCATCAAATTTACCTGCATTTTTTTTGTCTCAGCTCATGCACTGTCCGGCAACTGTTAATGAAAGCCATGATTACAATTGCACATTATGTAAAATTTTGTAAAGTAGAGAATCTAAATGTGACCAACAGAACTTGTACAATATACCACGAAATGTTCCTCGCTGCGATTTAATATGAAGAATTAAGCTATTTTGTTTTAATTCATAAATAAATGGTATCGTACATGAAATATTAACATTTGTTCGTTAACACACCCTTACTGTTTCCCATTCTTATTTCCATTCGGATTTCATTAAATTATTTTTAAATTATCTAGTTAATGGAGAAGTTTGATCTGACAGATAAAAACCATTGCAAAAAACTTTTTCGGATTTTAGAGCGGAGTTTTATTCATTTAGTCGCATTAAATACATGTTGATCAATTAGTAGACAGTGGATTTTAGAATTTCCATTGATACAACGATGCAACAAGTTTTGGTTTCATTCCCCTCGTCACTTTTCCTGCTAAGTGGGCGGATCAGTTCGGGAAAAAACGAACGGTAGGAGTGAAAATAAGCCGTGAACAATTTCCAAAAAGGTCATTAAAGGTAAAAGGGCGGTTCCGGAATGACTTTAAATAATGTAAAAACCACTTCTCTTTGAAACTCGATCTAGTCTTTTCGGTTTAACGTCCTTATTTATACATAGTAAGTAATTAAACTGTAGTCGAAAGATGACCTAACCCGAAATTGCCACAGATTAATATTGTGAACTTAAGCAAATGTCCAAACAATAAATGAAAAATCCTCCTACTCTCATTTTTCACAGTGTGAAAAGAGGCGTGCGTTTTGAACAGAGAAATGTTAATGTTGTTAATTTATTTCAAGAAAATTGTTTAAAGTGATAGGTGAGTCGTGTGAATGTGCAGTAGCTTAGCTTTGGACGAGAAAATTGGTGGTAGAGGTGTTTGATACTTGCTTCTTGAATGCCGGCTGCATTATTCATCTCGTACTGCATTTCACTCCCTGCACTACTAACGCTAAATGCCCATCCAGGCTTTGATAATAATTAATCTATGGCAAGAAGCCACCCCTATCCTGAGAGTTGTGGATTACTCAGGCTATTTTATAACCTGCCAATCGCACAATATGTTGGAGGAAATTTGAAAAGTATCTGACAAAACATTTTTGATGGCCAGTAATGTTTTTTTTTTTTTTTTTTAGGGGTGTTTAACGACGCACTGTATTGACAACTGACCCTGTGGCACTGGTCTATTGGC
>QKMV01001206.1:0-17135 GCA_003287335.1 Lednia tumana
CAGTTCATATTTTGTTAATCAAATGCTTGTGCGACCCGGCGCCTCCACCAACGTTTATGTGCCATTGCGCTGACCGGTATTTGGTGCGTGCGCCGGTTTGTCGAGAGCGAATGACAAAGGCGTAGACCCGGTTTTCCAAAAGTCAGTTTAGAAACTAACTGATTGTTAACTTGTTGTCACCATGGCAACAGCCAATCAAGGCCGGGATTCACGGAGCGGGCCTGGGGAAAGCTCACAACACGCTATAATTCCCATGTGTCCAATTACAATTCCCATAGGGGCTGTGAGCCCCAGGGGGTAAGTAGTAGCCCTCCTTTGTGAATCTACACCCAGAAGTAGTAGTTTTTTTAACAAATTGTTATTTTCTTAGCTGGCTTTTGAAAAAAACAGGCCATAAATTCGAATTTATTGGGCTTTTTTTTTTAAATCAAATTCAAAGATAATTTACTCAAAAATTGTCCGGGACATATTTTACGAGGACTGTCCAGTGAAAGACAGTGCAGAACGCTGCATTTTTTGTTCGTCCGAAACACAGGTGCTCGTGCTTCAGTGTTCTAAGAAATTGGCCAGTTTTTCAGGGAATCAAGTTCCACTGTCTAGTATTTCAGGTATTTAAGAGAACGAATCTGTCTTAAAACAATGGTTTGTTGACCTTAACTGGAGAGATGAGTCAAACCGGTCGTGGCTTGTTTTATTATTGGTCACTAAAGACAAACTTTGTTCAGATTTATCTTCGTAAGAAGTTAAGACCCACTCCCCGCAGGTATAGCAGAGGTTTCGTGTTTTGCACTCGTTATTATTGCAGACATTCGAAGCGACAAGAAAACGGTTTAGTTTACTGCCCAAAAAGCATTTTATAATATTGTGAAATTCGGACAAACTAAATGAGAAAAAACTTGAATTTAGGTTTAAATTGTTCAGATTAATGTCAATTATTTTGTGATTCGGTCAAATTTACATCCCACGAATGCCGTTCCTCACATAAACACGCTGCAAGCCTGCAAGTGATATTCAAACAATATTTTCTCAGCTCATACAAACATTTGTCTTGAAAACGATTTCCACGACTGGTCCCCACTAATGTGCAAATCGCACGTGCGTTGTTGTTAGGAAGGCTGTGAATTGATGATTGTGCGGTAGTCGCATACGAAGGCGGTGTCGCTACCCAGGAGGGCATTGTGTACCCGTCATGCCCTGGCTATGGGCTCGCTTTCAATTGCCACTCTTGTTTGGCTGGCCTGTTTTTGCCGCTATCCATCTAACCCGGCTGCCACGCTTGCTACCGACATCAAATAATCATTCCAAACCTCATAAATATTAAAAACATTATAACTTGTTATAATAATTTTCAATATGATTAGTTATCATGTGTGTTATATAGAGAAGTGGAGGTTGCACGAGACTTTTTTTGGTTGTCGACATAAATTTCGTTCACGATTTTCAATTGGCTACGGCAAAGTTAACACTAGCCACCGTTTTCCTTTCGTCGATTAGCATTCATCGGTGAACATCTAAAGAAGTTTCATTTCAATATTGTTTCTTCATTAGATTCTATCAATTGCAACTCCGTGGGCTCAAAATCTCTCATTGCTTATGCATGGCAATAATTTTTAAAATGAATGACTGCGAGTGCAGCATTACTCGATTAATCACGCGCATATACAAGTCGTTTCGTTTCTCTCCACCTGCATTAGGTGTGCAGTGTAAATTCAAGTAATAATTTTACATAGCACTTTTCTCCCGAGATATACCTGTGCGCAATAGTGTGAGTGCATGTTTTGTAGAATTGGTTCAGCAGCATCTAGATAGAAGTCGACTGTGGGCAGTAAATCAGACTCGATGGAATGAAATACGGCGCTCGCCGCGGTCTTGTGGCGCCACACGTTTTGGTAAGGGGAGGGCGCTACGATCCACCCTCGTCCCGCCCGCCACTTACGTACACATCCGAACGGTGCCACAAATTGAAAAACTCATCGCTCCTGCTTTCGCTCAGCGTCGTGCAGCGCGCAACATCAGTTATCATATCGTATGTTCTTTCAATTAGTCGCCTCAACCCTAATCGCCCGATGTAGCTTTTACACAAAGATATACAAATGACCTAGCATGTATGCCAAAATAAGAAGCCAAAATGAGCCTTTTTCCTTTTTCGGATAGTAATTTAAAAAACACATATTCACTAACAACGCCCGCCCATTCACCCATACATCATATCCCAATGTCGCCCGATGTAGCTTTTACACAAAGGTATACAAATGACCTAGCATGTATGCCAAAATAAGAAGCCAAAATGAGCCTTTTTCCTTTTTCGGATAGTAATTTTAAAAACACCTATTCACCAACAACACCCACCCATTCACATATACATCATAACCCAAGAAAATAATGCTAATATAGGGCTCCCCTCACTATAAGAAAACCCTCTTGGGCTATGACTACCCTATCCTGCTTGGGTTTAGCCATGTACTGATTGTATGTCAATTGGGTATAGTATACAAGTTGGCAATGGGCCACAACGGTAGATGAATGTTTTGCCAACGGAAATTTGGTATAAATCGACACTCGGCAAAACAAAGTTGTTTTGAATTGAAAAGTACCTAATACATGCGGCCGAAATCAAACCTTGCTTGGAGATGATATTTGTCCCAATTCCTGCATCGCTGTATTATAATTTCAATGAGTTTTATTTAGGTAACCACTTACTATACAAAAAATCTGTTTTCATATGAAACGAATACCATTCAACTTATTACATTTTTGAGACGCATATCTCCTGACTATTTTCAGCACTATAGTTTTAAAAAAAAACTGTTAATAACTGGGTTAAACTGCTGAAAACAGTTTACTATCAGTTAAGTTTTCAGAAGTTTAACCCAGTTATTAACAGTTTTTTGTAAAACCATTCAACTTAAACACACTTCATAATAAGTAATGATAAATTAGCAATTAGCTGTTACCATTCCATTGTCTCGTACAGTTAACCTATTGAAACAAACGATTCGATAAGTTTGCGTGCATTGGTTTATAGATGCAACTTGCAGAACCACAATATCTACAAACTTAAATAATAGATACATATATATACGACGAGATTGTGTTGAACATACAAATTGCTGGAATTAATATCTTCAGGGTCTAAACCTGTGTTTGACTGGCAACCTGCCATCCTACATGTCAATTCCGTAAAAATGTAATCCAACGTTTTGAAAGCTCATGCCACAGAATAGCTAGCTGCGTTGCGTACACGCCTTTTCAACCTCCTACCCCACCTCGTTAGCTCAACAATGATCAAGTCAGTTTGAAGTTTAATTATATGTTGCATGGACGATGGGCTTCACATACTCTTTAATTAATATTGCTAGAAACTGGAGAGCACGAGAGTGTGGGCTGAGTACAGACATGTTGTTATACGTGGAAAACGTCATGTATTATACTGCCAAAATATCTACACCCACCCTCGCCCTCTATCAACTATACGCAGTACCTGTATTAACTCTCTTAGAGGCACATGAGAGTTTGAAAAAATGATGATAATCATTAGAATAACAGCATGGATTAGGTTAGAGCCCGTCTCGGTAAGGGGTGATACATGGGGGACACACTGGGTGATACATTCATGGTGGTGCTTGAGAGTTACCACCATTCAAAAAAGTGCACATCTCACTGCCAGAAAGGTTGGTAATTCAGTCTTACCAGCAGGTCTGAAAGAGTTGTGCTGACGTACACTTTTAGGAGTAAACTAATTTTAAGTATCAGTTTATCAGTATCTGCATTTCAGCACAAGTATCGGTAAAGTAAGATTATTGCTATGGAATAGTCTACTTTAAGTGGCGAAAATTTAAAAGCAGTATCTGCAAGTGCACACCAAGTTCTCGATACTCACTCAGAAGTGTATTATATTTATTTCACAACTAAAATCTGAAGTCTGGACTAGCCATAGTTCTATTTCAATAAAGTGTAGTATATTACCTCATTTTCACCAAAACTGCATTGGTATTTTACGTTCGCTGGGACTCACAAATTAGGTAGGTGTGCCACAATATCTCTCAAAAATAGCTTTTTTGCTCCCATTGGTACACCTATTCTTTGGCACGACACTTCGTGAATTAAACTTGTGTAATCGCACTCCTTGTGACGATGGAATGAACGATCAACTGGCTTTATAGGTACTCAAGTCATTGGTCGATATTCCCGCTCCCAAAAATCTCCTTTACGAATTTCTTATTATACCAAGCATACCCCGAAATTTCAACAACGAATTATTGAAAATGAAATGTCAATCTGGTAAGCTCAAGCCAATCACATAAAATTGGCACTTGGCTGGCGAATTGAACCTAGAACTCAAGTTAGAAAGTTTACTTTTTTTCTGGTTGATAGAAAGATGTTCATGGCTCTTAAAGTTAGTATATTTAATTCTGCCCCTCCTTCTCGTCTCACATTTAATTATCTAGACACATAAGAGTCCATTTACACGTCACCTCCCATCAACTTCTTTGCGCTAACTCACTCGTCTGACAATAATATTGTATTTTACTAGGCACATCACAATCTTTTATTTTAAACTAATTCAAAACATAACTAAACACGAGCTTTTAAATTTATATATGACTGCGCCTTGAGGCGGTGTGCATGACAAGACATCATCTTATTATTCCGCTGGCAGTTTAATTGAAGAATCGCTTCTAATTGCATGTTACAAAAGATGCAATTTTCGTACAAGGTATGACAGTTATATGAGCACGCGCTTGGCTACCTTGAAAGACTTGTATCCCACTAAAAGAACATTTTCATGTAGACTTGAGTGCATTATAATAGTCTAAAGTGGCATTCCAACAAATATTTGGAAAATTACATGAATTTATCACACTCGACCACTCAGTCGACGCAAGAATAGCACGGAAAATGCACAATATTAGAAACATACATTCAGTTATCCGCGTATTGTGACTAAATTAATGTCCTAATACAAACAAATTTTCTTCTAGACACAAGAAAGATAAGCGAATGTCAGTGGTCATTTTCTTTCTGTTCATTTGTGCTCCTGGTCCCGCTGGCCGAAAAAGCTCCACGTTATTAAATTTTTGAGACTCATATCTTCCATATATATCTTCATATGTTCGCTTCATATATATCATATATCTTCCATGCACTGGGTTAGAGATTTTATTGAGGACCATTCGCCTCAAGATCCCGTCCTGTTCGAGAGAGAGCTTGATGAAGAGAGAAAGATGAAGCTTTCAGAATAGTTAGCGAAACGTTGGCAGTTTAGTGTCAGTTAAGTTTTCAGCAGTTTAACCCAGTTTTTAACAGTTTTTTTAAAAGCTCCACGTTCATTCTCTTAGAGGAGGTTGCTTTCGAAGGAAACTAGATCGACAAGTGCCGCTTTCGACTTTTGTTGTTCAGGCTCGTGGTACCGTTTTTTATTTTTCCTCGCTTAATTGCTTACTTATGCGCCTTTATTAATAATACGTTTTTGGATCAGCATATAATTACTCATTTCAGCAATTATTCACTATCTCGAATCACACGAGTTACATGCAAGTATCTTTGTCGCAAGGTGATCATACGTATAGTTAGCAGACAGTCTTAAGTCCGGCTTTTTGAACAAAGGGCAACCCTATAGATCAATTTCATAGCCGAACGGTTCGGTATGTTGGATACACTGGTTCTCGTGAGATCAACGTAGTTCAGCAACATTGCGCTGGGTTAGAGATTTTATGGATGACCATTCGCCTCAAGATCCCGTCCGGTTCGAGAGAGAGTTTGGGAGGTTCGAAGCTAGTACAGCAGCTTCACTCCCCGTGAAATCAATCTCTCGACAGCACGGGCTAGTAAAGGAATCCTGTTCAAGTTGTTCCGATCTTAGGAAGGGACGTTAAGCTGTGGTCCCCTTGGTGCTTTTCGACAGGAGTAGGCTATGCCGGCACTGGGTTCCCTTTTTCACTGTTAGATTCATCATCACCCTCAATATCACCATATAGCTCACCGACGTCATGACCAATGACACAGGGTAAAGAGTCGAATGCGTCGTTAAACACCACATCAAAATCTGCTGCGTACATCGGTTGAATCCAAATTTTTCATTTAAATTCGAAATCTTGGATGCATTTTATCGATATACTCAGTCATGAAAGCCACAAAGAAACATGTCCCCACGAACCCGCTTCTATCACATCGCCGTGTGCTCACCTGACCGTCTTAGATGGGAAACTTCATATCACCAGATCTCCGTCCTCAAGGTCCACAAACGACATCGAGAAAAAACAAACTCCGTGAAGCTTTTTTTCCAGCTCGGGTGGCCTTTTGGCCCGACCTGTCAGTTTTCAGCACCGATGTTATCAGAATCCCGAGATCGCTTCTCAGACGAGTCGAGAAGACATTCAAATGGTCGGTGGGACATGTTTCTCTCGGGTAACAAGGCTCGAGCGCGTAGATTCTTTATGTGTATATATTATCCATCCTTCACGAGGCTATCTGATGCTGGTGATGGTGACAAGGCCTATACTGCCTATACCTGGTGCTCTGATTTATAACGATGCAACGGCGACTGCGTCGTCGCGCAGCGGTCGACTGTTTGATCGGATCACGCAAATCATTTTCAGCGAACTAACGAGCGATTGGACTGGCTCGCTTTTTACACGGGATTGATTTTTGTTCCGCTTTGAGTTAGCATTTTTGCACTGGGGGAGATCTTTGACCAGCATCTCCATACGTAACTTTCTAGGTGACTTTGCTATGAACGAGCGCATCGTACTTACTTACACCGATAATGTTTATTTGTAGAGAACCTGTACCCACAACGCCCGCCGTCACAATGCCTCTGTCAATCAAGCCCAAATACGGAAATCTCAACTACTTCTGTTTCTCTTTCGACGTGTTCATGTTGATATTGAAGCGTATTACTTTTTTCTTCTTTTCTTCGTAAGATGTATTTTAGGGGGTGTTGTGTCTTCTTAAGCATTGGGAGTTATTTGGGCGTCAAAGAACAGGATCGGCTGACGTCCGATGTGTGCTGTGACGTCATGTGCGGTTGCTTCAGGCTGCTGTCACTGCTTTTCATCACGAAGGCGTACAGATGGGAGGGAGGAGTGTCATACAGGCGTTGTAGTGTGTTGTGACGTCACTGGTCGTTTTCAGCGTGTGCTGAAATGTTAAAATATTATCACTCTTAAAATTGGATGACTGTTACGACTTATCCCAAAAAAATCGCACTATATAGTGGTCCAGACGACGCGGTTGGGAGAATCCCGCCCGGTTCTATTATATGAACGAGTCCATGCCACACCGTGCGAAAGTCTATAAATACACTCGGTATTGGCATGAGAGAGGGGGTTGTGGTGGTTGTTCTCCGTTACCAAATAAAGCACTTGGGTTCAAGTTGAATTGACCTGCCATGAGTTACGATTTAGATATTGAGTTCAGTGCTCGTCGGTGTTTGACAATAGTCGCACAAGATCGCCAGTGTGTTCCGCATAGTGTAACATGGACTCGTTTTGTTCACTTAAGTGAATCGGACATAATGGAGTATCATGAGGGCATGATTGACAGGCGGGCGTTGTGGCAGTAGGTGTTGTGCTGGTAATACACATTCCAGACAGAGTGTTGCTGAAATAATGTGTACGTGACAGTGTTTCGGTAAACCACACGGTTTGCCGGCTGCAGAAATCTAGCTCAAGCTTGGCGCCCCTTTTATTTAACGCGCGTAACTGAAAACAACCACGTTAGTTTTCAGTGTGAACGAATGAAAGTTGGCTGTACAGAGACTCGCTCGTAGGTTACGCTCTATTTACTGGGAGGGCATACTTTTCCGCCGGGGGCGATGGTGACAGTTAACACAAAAAGGTATGGCTAGAGAGCCTATTTTGTGGATGTAACGCAGTAGGCTGTTTTATTGAAGACTGTAGGTTGTTATTTTATGGATTTTCGTAAAGCAGTGCTTCCATGAAAACAGCGTTGCAAAATTCACAGCGAGTTATCGCCGTTTGTTTTTTTCCAGCCAATCAGAAATGCGTGTTTGGTTGACTAAACAACCTAGATTCTGGAAACTTTGCTGCGAAGTTCGAATTGCGAATCTAATGGAAGCCCAGCTTAAGTTGGTAAAATATCGTAGACTGTCGTGAAAGGTTATTTGGTCTCAGAATAATCGACATTAGTTTTGGCCAGAGATTCGAAAGAAAATTACCTGGCCTACCGCACCGTTAGTGAACGGAGAGTTATAACCAGCTGAAATACCGGCGGGATACCAACGTAACTATTCGCGATTGTAAAATACAAACGGGTTGCGACTAGCTTGCGATCCGCATGACAATTGTTCCAATAAAGTGAGACGTAAAGCAATGAGCATCATTTGCTAAGTCACACGGAAAATGCTTGAGAAAATGCATATCTTTGATTTGTAAATCAGCAATCATCCGTCTCTTATTTGCATGTCCACATAGTGGACATTTCGTCACATTGTACTGGAAGTTTCCCAATTTCGGTGAGCTGAAATCGGCTTAGAAATCATTTGTCTTTTTGGCCTGCTTAAGTGCCGTTCCTTTTTAATCAAGGCGATCAAAAGAAAAAACACGTTCATGTTTGGAAAGCACAATTTGAAAAAAAAAAAAACGAGCGAGCTGTTCCACCCTCGCGCTCCAGACGCTAATCATGCGTCGTTCTATTTTTAATAACAGACCATCACTCATATTCCGGTGTCCAGAAATTGCCGTCGTTATTAATTGGCTGTCTGTTAATCAGCCGCCGAGACTGAATGTCACAGTTTTAACATTCTTTATCAACAGTTCTTATTCGAAGATGGAATCGTGGCCGAGAGATTAATCACGTTCGCCTGTGTGACTGGTTGGCGATGGAATAGAACTCGTTTTATTCCATACCTATCCGTTGTTTTTATTTTTGATTAATTCTTTATTTTATAAACGTAGAACAAAAAAAACACACACACGCGGTATTTTTTATTTTATTTGTAGGGCGGTTCTTGTTTATTCAGTCGGCTCTGTGAAAGACATCAAAAGGGTGAAACTAGATTGCGTGCCACATTAATATTATCAACTCTGAAATGGCGGCATCGTTTAACAGTCTTTCGGTTGATCAGAATAACCAAGATGCTGTACCAATGAATCATCGTGTCTTTCTCTTGTCTTATACGTACTCTTTTCTTTTTCTCGTTTTCAGTTGTTCTTTTTCGTCGATCGCACTGCGGGAATAAATCGAACTGAACAGATGATGCACGATTATAAATCTTGACCTGAGTTTCTCTACAACGAATGTATTAGCTTATTTTTGGAGAATTTTCTCATGCGCTTTTTCATTTGTGACATGGTGTGCTTTTCTTCGCCGCATCGGGAGGAAAAACGTGAATATGATCACTGGACGTGACTAGAGTCTTGAATTTGTTTGTAACGGTCTAAAACAACGGAGAAGCCCACAATGGTCACAGTCTTGTTTATGCACAAGCGGTTTTTGACCGCGAATTTGGGAGTTGAAATCGGTCACCGTGACAACGTTTTACTTTCTGTGATAGGATGTCCGGGACTTATTGCGAAGGTGGTCACAAAGGAACACAGTATGCAGAATTAGGATGAATAATTTTGGGGTTGGAAATGGTCTTTATGAGAAAAGTGGATAGCCAGCATTCGAAATAAAACCATGAAAGCTACCATGATAACACGTGATAATAGCATACGCACTGAACATTATTTCTGGAGAACTTTCCAGCATTAGGGAGAAATCAGTCCAATGTAAAGATTCCTGCGTTTACATCGCATTGACACATTCGACCATCATTCACTGATTAAAAAAGTCAATGATCAGAGGCTCAGATAAAGTTTCTCACACTTTCCCTCATACAATAATACAGGTTTCATTTTTCCGACTCCATAAATAGCCGCTCAAAAATTCCCAATAAATACAATGAAAGGAACTTTTTGTAAACCCTAAGATATCATTCGAATAACGGATATCTAACGAGATGAAACAATTAAATAAAGTATAGTATTTGTTAATTGAAAGATATTTCCATCGCATGCCGCTATCGTCGGCGTTTAGTCAGCGAGAAACACGTTGTGCAGGATGTCTTCACGTATAAGCCATTGTCTGCAATGCAACGTCAACTTACGTGCAGTGCAGACTGCCACTCTGCAAACTCGGGGGATAGTATGGCCGGTCGTTTGACACGGCCGCGATGTTTTGGCATTACTGCTAATTACGACCAATCGACATGAGGGAGGAGCGATGTCAGTACTTTTAAGCTGAGAGGACGGACAGACAAGGTATGGCGATACCTTGAATGATAGCAGTGTCATGTGTCAAGTGTATAGTATGTGTTTTTATCGTACGCGTATAATGACTGGTATCAATTATGCATTACTTTGTTCGTGTCTATAACGTGAACACCTACTTAGTCCTACTCCAAGGATATCAAAGATTGTAATTGTGCACGGTCCTTTTTATCATGACCGACGTTAAATAAATAATTGTTGCAATTAGAGCCGTGCACTCTGATTTAGGTTTAAGTAGATGGGGTTGGCATGCGTCCATCTGGTTTATAAATGTCATGAACGGTTTGACATCCAGCGTTGAAATCAAACTATCTTAGCAGTTTTGACGTGTGAAGACAATATTCGCTATATTTTTATCAAAACAGTTTCCCTTCAAAAGTTCCTTGGGAAAGCTAAAGCCTAGCAGTTGTTTATATGGGTACTTCTTGTTTCGATAAGTAGCCATGGTCTTCATCCTTGGTAGGTATACCATCAAAGAAAACGCGACCAGACAATTTCAACAATGGTAACAATGAGTAAAGCCCATACTAAGACATCTTTGTGATAAACGAAACTGTGATCATATCTAGTGTTTTTTCACCGTCAAACGATCGGGCTTCGACCGAAAAGGGTTTACTTTGAGCTCCTTCCATCGCTACGTTCTTTGGGCCGATCGCCGCAAACAATCCATGCAGATAACGACCAAAATGTTTTCGACAAAGACCGATAGCAAGTAGCGTCTTCTGTTAACCCCTCCCCCACGGCAGATAAAAGGCGTGGGATTAGTGAATAGATTAACATCATGTGCATCGATAGCCAAAAGGTTTGCTTCTTCGTTGGCCAACTTGAGGCTGAGACACGACAAGAATAAAGGAACCGCGACGACGGTATAGTAGATACCCTCAGTTCTTACATGCCTTTTGAAAGTATTTACGTGTTTTGATATCAAATTACTCTATGAAAACATTTCCAAGGACTTTTTTCTTAAGTGGATGAGTAAAAGATTTATCTTTGACAATGATCGAAATGACGGATCGAATCGATTATTCTGTGATGTGCATTTGTAAAATGAGGAAATGGCCGTGCATTTATGTGTGGAGGCATCCGAGTCGAAACTGTCCTCCTGCAGAGGCAAAGAATTGAACGACACTCGCATGAGATTTGTCACATTAGCATTTGTCTTGCCTCGTAATGGATTATCCATGAATAATTGCGTAATGCAAGTCTAGTTGTAACGTGATTAATACGACAATGCAATACATTCACCCTCCCTGTGCGCACTGCAGAGCTGGTGCATATTCACGCCTCGGTAGCTATAATGTAGCTTCAACAAGCTTCACGTTAACAACGAGATGAAGTCAGCGAAGCAGAAGCCATCACGAGACATCAATGCTATAGGGCTTCTCAGCTGAAAGGAAAATCGACATTGATGAAGATTAGTTTATAAATTTATGTCACCCTTATAAATAGCATTTATAGGCATAGGCTGGTCGGCACATAGAAATATGGCCACAGGGAGCGGGGTTGGGGTTGGAGGTGGGGTGGTGATTTTAACTAAACAATCCATTCGTAACTCAATTATTGGGGCGCTACACTATGTCAAAATATGTCATTTACATTTCAAAAAATATATTTGATATATGGAAACGTTTGTGTTGCGTTACATACGCGTCGATGATTTATAAATTACCTATTCTAAAATTTACACTGGCTCCAGTCATATGTTAATTTTTAAGTGTCCGATTTGAGTGGTTTTAAATACCTTGATATATAGATAGTATAGCATTTGATCGTTAACCTGATCGTCAGGACAGATCAACATCAAAATGTATCACAATTGAAGCGTTTAATTTTCTAAAACGAGGTACGTTCACGTTTTTCGCTAAATTTGATTGAGAAGAAATGACAAGATAAATATTATAGAAATATATTTCGACTCATAAACGTCTGCGTCCCGAACTTAGCACAACAGGTAAAATGAATAAATAAATAAATAAATACATACAAACTGGGAAACTTTTAGCGTTTTACCTATGAATGCGTTTAGTAAAACAACAAAACTTTTAGCGCTGCACCAATAGCTTTCATACCAAGTGTGTGATACAGTTTTTTTTGTAAATAAACAATCTTAATTCTTAGTTCTCTTATTTTTAGTCTATACGCTGTCGTCAAGATTTGTGCCATGAGCGCCTAGGGACCCAAGGCTAGGGTGGAAAGCTTATAAGAAACAACGTGTTCACAAAAATTACTCATCTAGATCTGGATTCAAAAGAACCGTCCGTCCCCTCGCGTCGAATTCGTAAGCAGGTGGCTTTAGTTATTTTCCGCACCGTCGGACCGGCAAGCGACGTCGTTCCAACGCCGTCGCGACGTCCGCCAAATTACCATTCATTATTATAGGAGCAACTGTTACATTTACTTACCCTCCATTCTCAACAGCACAGATCGTGGAATCACCATGTCAAACAGGCCACGTCGTTCTGCAATTCGCTGGCAATCCCTCGTCAGAATGTTATCTTCAGTTTTCATTCCCATATTAGTAACTATACTTTTCCGCAGTTTATATTACGAACTAGAGTCTGTTCACATCTAAATTTCCGTCCTGAAGATATTGTTGTCAATATTTTCTTGATACATGACAAAATAAACGTACGTTTACCCAAAAACTGCGTTATATACCCTCGATTTTGTGTAAGAAAGCGTAGCGGTCCTGGCAAAATAATAATAAATAGTCCATTATACCATAGTTCAAACGCTAATAGCATATTACTAACTAAATTGTCTTTAGATGTACGAAGCATATTATATACACATAACTTCTTATTTTTTTACGTGTCATGCCATACAAAAAAAGTATCCGTGGTAGAAAATTATTCCTGTCTGGTAATGTCATTCCGGACATGTGCTATGTTTCGAACGTCAATATCATGCTGGTACGTCTAAAATTGATTTAAAATAACAAGTAATTAATTCAATATTCTACAGTAAGTTGTAATAATTCGATATGCATCTTCCGACAGTCCAGTTTCCTGCATTCATGTCAACGTCTGTAAGGTTAGGTATGGAAATCCTCGATCATTGTTCGCAGCTTAGCGCGGTGGCGCACCGGGAGCGCAAAAGAGAATAATATCACATTACATGTAATTAGGTTCCACTGCATCTCTTTCTTGCCCTCGAAATGCTTTGTGTGGTGTATAGTCCAGGAATCTCGTAATTAAGGCATAAAGCCATACAACTCTTTTGGCCAGCTGCAAAGCAGATACGAACCCGATAGAAACCTCGGATTCGTATCTACTATGTACACCTTTATACCCCTTTATATAATACGAGAGCTTGTTCTTTTATCACGGACAATTCTGTATACGCGAAAATGAGAAAGGAAATTTTGAAATCTTCATCCGTCGCTATGATCATGGCTGCAATAAAACGAGATCAGATTGCGGCTGTATTCTGTGATGATAGTCTGGAAAGAATGTATTCCCATCTTTTGAACGGGCTTCAGTATTATTGTGAATTAAATTGTGCAATTCTCTGCTGCTGTCTAATGTAGCGTGGTATATTTTGTCTGTTGCAGGTAAGCTTTCGCATCATTATACTCATCACCTAAGTACTAATGGTAACATACACATAACTTGACCTGTGGGCTGCAGCTGCGAGTAAGTACACGGCTTTTCTCATTATCCAGACACTTTTTCTCCTTATCGAAATGTCCCTCGCTATGTTCTTTCTTTCTCATCATCTAAGAAGATAATTACACGACCCATTGGCATAGGATCCATAATAGCAGCAGTGCACACTGCAGAGAGTACGAGATTGGATGTGTTATTCTAGCAAAAGTTTCCGGGGCGTTGTTGTGGTATACACTCCCCGGGGATAATCCGGGATGAAGGGGGTTGCACACCAGTGATGGCCAAGGGGGGCAGGGGGGGGGTCGACTAGATTCAGCTTTGAGCGTAGAGTCATAAATCTCCGTCCCCCAGTTTTGGGGCCTCCGCTCTTCGTCCCAACGGTAATCAAATTTGGATTTGGTCTAATCTAGTGTAGTGGTAGATGTAGGGGTGTTTGAGGGGTAGGGTGGATTTTATGGGTGGGAGAGATGGGGCCATTGAAACATGACACGATGTTTGTCACTTCCCCCACCATATGGATAATCAAGACCTCCCCTCTTTATGACCGTACTAATTGCAATCACCGAAGGGTTAATATGAAATTTAGAACTTTAATTGAAGACATTGAATTGGTGTTCGTGCGAGCTTAAACGATTCGTGTTTTAAGCGTCAATATTGTTAAGTTAAGGCTAGAAAACCTTGCTGTACTAATGTTTAGTTTTAGTCTTTAGGTATAATAAAAATGTCCATACGTTAAAAACTACACGTAGAAGTTCGAACGCGCCCGAAAATGTCACATGTTCGGACCTCGATCGATTCACATTTTTTCAAGTATCTGACTACGAACACCAGCACACTCTTCCTTGGCTTCTTTGCTACGATTTCTAACCACTTAGATGTGTATTTCCTTCGGGAGTACTGTATACCTATGCACCATTACTACCGTTACACATAACGTACAGAGTCATTCACTTCGTATCCAGCGTCACCATTACACCCCTACAGAAACTAGACGGTCACTGCACTGCAGCACTTTACTAAATTACATTTGTCCATTATGTCACTTTGTATAAAGGGGCAATTCATGCTCACACTTATTACGCGATAAAACGTGTTCACTTCCTCATTACTGCAGTTTAAATGTGTATAATTGAGCTGCACTATGATCCTAAGTGTATTTCGATACACGAATGTGTTTTGATCAGGGTACACGTTATAGTTTTTCGAGTACAACTATATATACAGTAGCATGTATGCATCAGACAAACTCTATAAATAGACATAAGCATTTGTTTGACACCTTGCCCCTATCAACTGTAAGCAACATTTTTTTAGCAACGAGAATTGTCATTTTGAAACCATTTTCAAATGATTTCATATAAGCGGCGAAATAATTTGCGTGATTCTCAACATGTGATCCTCCATAGATAAAATTTTCAATTTGTAATTTCGTGCTGCCTAAGGCACAGCTTCATCCTCTCATCTCGTAAACTATATTTCATAATAAAGTATAGGTACCTATACTAATTGACCATATACATAAGCAATTTTTACGATCAAACTTTCACAATGCACTTAACTGATTGCCCATAAGCTTCAGGCTTCAAAGACGAGACGATGCTCATTTATTTCAATTCCAGCTCGGGCGGTATGTAGGTATAAAAGGAAAAAGATTCTAATACCATTGTAAATAATGAATAATGATATGCCACATATTTGTCTAAAGCATATATAGATATACGTACCCCTTAGTCGAGGGTGGAGGGAACTAATACAATTAGCATTGATCTGTTCCGTTGAATTGTCCTGGCCTCTTCATCGATTTCCGTAGACACGGAAAACATCCTGGATGACTTATAATTCCCTGTGGATAATAACAAGCTTTCTCAGGGGCTATCGAAACCGTATTAACTATAGTAGTACGTTTACCATCTTCTTAAATTAATAATCTTTTTAAGTACATGGAAAGCTTCTGAGAGGACATTAAGGGACCCAGGTGGTGCTCTGCGGGATAAGTGCACGTTGTGCGCTGATAGCTTCCAGACATCTTCCAGATGATATTAAGTGTCACTTAAGCTTCAAAGTGGTCTGCTAAAGCTGATACTACAGGGATGGTTTCAGTGTTACAATACACAGCTTCTTGACTTGTTATCGAATTTCTTAATGGATTCTCGTGCAATTTGCAGCTTGTGTTTTGGTTAAGTGTACAGCGCGGCGGCTTCTTTTGATTTCCGTGGACTCGAAACCCATTTGGTTCGATAGTCCACACAGTCACGCTACTCATAGGTATTGAGTGCGTAGTCGGTACTCATGCCCGCGCAAAATGAGCACTATTTGTTCATTGTTTGTTTAGTGTTTTGGGCGCATTGAACGAAATTCCAGAAAGCTGCACAGGATATTTGTCTTTGGAACATTTGATTCCTATTGCAAACTGTCCACTTCACATCGTGTTATGCAATTCTAATTTAATTTATCTCTACTACACCCTAATTGACACACGACTTCTATGGGATTTTTCCCACGTCTAATATATACGTCAACGTTGTTTTTTTTAATTTAACACATTTAAGTAAAAAATCGACGTCAAATATATTTTATATAATATGATAATAGCGACACAGTTTGAGTTACTTTCAAACACTCCATCATTTGGACGCAATTCAAATTTCATCTCAACCTTCCAGTCCAGCTTGTCTGGCACATATCTGTGAGCTTTTTTCCCCTCGACCTCTCTCGTGGTCCAAAGACGACCGGCGCCTAACCCGGGGGGTTCGCCCGGCATGCCGAACGATCGCCTGCCAGTGCCAGCCAGCCTCACCATCGTAAAACAGCATGTAATTCTCGGCCAAGCGAGCAAAAAAACAGACGAGATACATCTCAGTAGGCGCGATCATCCAAATCTGAATCCTAGATTGTTTAGCTTAGTAAACAAACATGTCTGGTTGAATTAGGCTTAAATTTGATCGCGCTCGGAATTAGATTTGAAAGAATAAAGGATTGAGATAGTTGCGTCGGCGACTCGTTGGATATGTTAGCAAGCTAGGTTAGGGTCTTGAAGCGAATGGGCTCCTTGAAGGTGTCTCCTGTACATGGTGCGGGGACTTTTGAAACTGGTCTTTTTATAAATGGATCACAATGCCGGTAAATCGATTTCATTCACATTTTATTTCGTACATTTGTGCGGAAACAATTGAGTAAATGCGAAATGTACTGACGTATAAATATAGGAATTGAACGTGGCTTGAATTTGATTCGTTTTAAAATTACTTATATT
>QKMV01001207.1:0-17129 GCA_003287335.1 Lednia tumana
TAATTTATATCATTCGCTAAAAGAAGAAGATCCAGGGTGAAGTGTTCCCTAAAATTTTTATTAGGTCACATTAGGAGTAGTGGTACCAAATGTAAAAAAAAACTTACTGTTTTGTTCCAGGTAGGTTAGCATAGCTTGTGATGCTAATTGCGTTGAGCAGCGATATGTACCTATCGGTTTTTGGAGATAAATTAATCAAACACTTGTATTAAACACGTATAACCATGTATGTTCGCATGTTTCCAACAGTCCACTTTTCATATAGGCGCTTCAAAGAAAGCCGTTTTGGCCTTAGATAACTGGGAAAATCAAGATGTTAAATTACTTCCCAGCGGCTCCAAAACTTTTAAACACTCTAATTCATAAAATGTATTTGCCAGGTAAAATCAAGCGCATGGAGCCCCAAAGTCTAGCTGTCTTCTACGAACAGAACGCGATGATTGGGAAAAAGCTATTCATGGGCATTTTCATCAAACAGTTCGGAGAAGAGTTTTCCGGAAAACTGACGCTACCAGAGCATAAATTTTCTTTCAACGAAGCCATTTTTGTCAGTGATCCGTTCGAAAAATTCGCACATGACAATCATGGTGCGCTTAACTTTGATGGATCACGCTCTTGGTTCCGGAAAAGACTCGACAATGCTAAGAAGACAACCGAATTCTTCCTTGTGTACCCGGTCTCGACACAGAAAGTGCTCGCAGATTTCGAGGCCTCAGTTGTCCTTAGCAATAAGTTGCAGCCGCAATACAAAGCCAAGTTTAAATTTAGTGTGAGTTTGCCTCCAAACTCATGTCTGCCGGATATAAAGCTTCAGGACTGGTAAGTTAGTATTTTAGAGAAAACTTAAATTGTAAACCTCCGCTGGGATTTTAAGACGTGCAGCCGTGCAGACGCAATGATCTGTATTCTCTAGTGGATAGCTGCAATCGAATGGTCAAGAGTTCTAAACTAAGAACCGCTTGTTCGATTTTGATACAAAAAAAAAGCTTAAAAGAATGGTTCGGACTCAAAATCATGAGCGGGTTCTTTCAAGTGAAGTGCAGTCGAATCAGGGTTGGCCGCGTTTTCAGCCAAAAAATTGTTTTTTTAATTTATGGAACTACCTAAATATAGCATTTGATTCCCGAATGATTTATACGCGTGAAAATACTTTCAAAAAAAGCACAGAAAAAAATGCCAAAAAAACTGTTTACTTAACTCGGTAAAGCTGAGAAGTCCAACTAATAAATTCGGAACGTTTCGCATACTGTTGTTCCGTAGGCATCATCAGGGGCTTCTACGCTTCGACAGTTCGTGAAAAGTTAGAAATCTATTGGTGGACTTCTTAGCGGTTTTACCCAGTTTAGTAAATAGTTTTTTTTTAAACTAGAGTTTAGATTAGGAAGAAGACATGTGCATAAAGAAATTAAAAATAACAAATTGCTTTTGGGATAGTTCGGCTTGAAAATTATATAATATTTTTAATTTTAACACGATGCATCTGAAATGTTCAGTTTAAAAATCAGATTTATCCTTTATTGTACTGGCAAACCTTTATTTCAAAATGGGGCTTCTTGAATCTAAAAACTATCTTTAGAATGAAACTAATTTGAGTCATATTTCATTTCGTTCCACTTTTCTACAAGCAATACCAAATTCTCGGATATTTTTATTGCTTTCAAATTCAAGCGTGTGAGAACAAATCGCAACCCAGCCAAGGAATTTTAGTTCAGCACAATAAAAAATAATGCAAACACACTTTATGAACACAAAAAAAAACATGGAAGGGGGTATACTTTTATGAGAAGTGTTCATATTCAGTGTGAACAATTATTGGTGTTAATATAAAGAACATTAAAATCATTTTAAGAATATTAAAATCACTTCAAAAATACCTGCTTACTCGAGGATATATATAGGATATAGGATATAGAGGATTTATATGCGAATCCTATAGAGGATATAGGATATATATCCTCGAGTAAGCAGGTATTTTTGAAGTGATTTTAATATTCTTAAAACTATTACTAGCCGTGTAATTGGCTTTAAAAGTTTATTCCTTGTCAACATTAAAATCTCTTCAAAAATACCTGCCTGCTCTAGGGCTCGAACCCCGGACCTTTTGCTTACAATGCAACTTCTCTACCACTGAGACGTACCCTTCTTAGCTCAGTGGTAGAGCAGCTGTCGTGTATGCAAAAGGTCCGGGGTTCGAGTCCTCGAGTAGGCAGGCATTTTTGACGTGATTTTAACATTCTTTATGTTAATACTAGCCATGTCATTGGCTTTAAATTAGTAATCCTTGTATTCATTGGTGGTATTTAGAGCGATTTTTCATTTTCATAGCCTAACCCTGGAACACCCTGAAAGCATTTTAGGGCAAACGATCCTAGCGATCCTAGCGATCCTAGCGATCCAAACGACCCTAATATATTTTTCCTAGCGAAAAATACAATGAGTATAGCCAACGACTTGTTAGTATGTTTCCGTGCCCGTCAGTTCTCCAGAGTCTCAGCAACCCACGCCGTGGAGCCGGGGTAGCGAGAACATCGTGCGATGGGCAGCTGAAAGCAGCTGTAAGGTCGACACATTTATCAATCATTGGAAAGCATACAAGATGTGCCAATTGATCGAAGGCGACCCGCTTTCGCAACCATACCCGATGGAAAGAGCCATTAAAGGATACAAAATTGGTATGCTTAGAGCCAGTTTAAAACTTTTCTTCACCTTGAGTTACCATTTAATCCTCAGAGACAAAATTAATTTTCTGCTTGTGATTGGCTGCTCCCTGGGGATAGAAATTTAATCCTATAGAAAAACGCTTAACTCAGAGCTAAGAAGAGTTTGAAGCTGGCTCTCTGAGTCGTGTGTTTTTGGACGTGTTTGTTTATTGATTTGATTGCAAATCCTTTAACATCCGAAAGACGCTAGTCAAGACAATGACTTGTCAAAGATGTCGCTTTCACCTAAAATTGGCGACGGAATATCGAATGTCGTTTAATCCCAATATGGAGGTTCGGGACTCGAGTCCACAATGTGAATGTGATAATTGATCGATGATCATACCATTTCCCGTCATTAAGTCATTGAAAGAAAAAAAAAATGCCAACTGGGTAAGAATGCTCGGTTCCTGAAAATATTTCCAACGTAGAGATGAGTCTAAAGAATTTAAAAGTTATTTGTTTCTTCGAATACTTATTTAGGAACCCGCTTCGATGTGTAGATATATGGTGTTAACAATTAGTTGTGCCCTAAAGATAAGCTGTCTCGAGCATTGTAAAAGGAAACAAAATAATAAAAATGCGATTGTAACTTACTGATTCTAATTAGGAACTATTTAAACTATTTAAACTTACTTTCAAAACTTACGGGTGAACAATAAACACTTGACAATATCTTATTTTTGTGTAGGCAACTGCGCCAAAAAGGACGAAAATCTATTCCAAGAAGCCGAGCAAAAAGAGCTGCTAGTGAAACCTTTCATGATGAAGTATGGAGTATCAGCCATACAGTTTTTCATCGAAATAAGGTCAAAGAAAAATGAGTTCAACTCAGCTTTTTGCTGGGTGAACATAACTTCAGTTCCCTTGAATGCCAAAATCGACGGCAGCGATTTCAAGACAATTGGCCACCGAGAGACACTGATTTTGGACGGTACACTTTCTTACGACCCCAACGAGCCCCCAAGTAATCAAAAGCTACGCTACGAGTGGTCATGTTTTCTTCCCAGCGATCCGGATGATGCTGATTGCCAAAAGGATGTGGTCATCGGAACAGGTATTCTCTCCGCCGCACCAAACACTCATTTACAAACTGGATTTGAAAAATAAGAACTACACTACAAACTAAACTAAATAGAGCTTAGATTAGCAGATACACATGAGTTAAAAGAATATTTTTTCCTCAGCAGGTTCTATTTCTTCTGTGCATTCCGCATCAGATGCAAAAATATACCCACTTTTTTATATTTGGTCCTACAATCTATTTCAAGCGAATTATCCCACTTTTTAAAGCGTCATAATTATTTGGTTGCTCATAAACATGGTTGTAAACAACGACGCCATTTAATGCTGCGAATTAAGCTGTTGCCAGAGCTTTGGCGTTGAGATAAGCTTATCATTATCATTATCATTATCATTATCATTATCATTATCATGATCAGCTTCCCATTTGCTTGATTAGGTGTCACGTAGACGCAAACGTGGAAAATTACTTCATTGTGCGTTTTCCGTACCATTTCATTTTATGACAATTTTTAATGACTTCTCTTCACAGTAAGATAACGTACAGGCAAAGTAAAAACATAAATATACATTCGTGATTCTGAAATAATTCTCCATCGGCAAACAGTAGCAATATAGAATACAATCTGGACTTGAGCCGCGTTACCTATTGGTTTATTTGTCATTAAAAGGAAAGCAGTTGAACTCGGGCCGTATTTTCACTGTGCCACTGGTCCACTTCTCCACCAGACCACGGGGGCTGCAAAGTGCCTTATATCCAAATTTGAGCAGAATCACGGGCAACTGACGCAGTTAACAGAGAATAAGTTATACATTCACGAGCACCTGCCGAACACAACTGTAATCTTGCATCCTTAGTTAATATCCACTTTGTTTGGTAATTCTATGGTGCTACCATGTCAATATCACGGATACAATCATCATGGTATGACCAAACGAAGGGGTCCTGGTATAGTTTGATCTTTGAACTTTTTGGGTAACATGAGCGCTCAATCAAGGTCATGTGGCAGTGAGAAATTTTGGCTATATTTTCGACGATAGTCGTTTTAGCGCTGACGATAAAAATACGTTTCAATTAGTAAAAAACTTTAGTCTGCATTCTGCTGCGACGCAAAATTCGAACAAAATTCAGCGTTCGCAGTATAGGTAGAATGCTCGCGAGTATACATTGAGCATTGAGCATAGCTCAATACCATAATATAGGGTTAGATTTTAATCACGTTGGATTTTTTTCAGGTGCTTTATTCCGAGCAGGCTTTAAACTAAAAGTCAACAACACATACACTTTTCAACTGAAAGTTTCAAGTGGTTTGACTGGAAAGGAAGTTCCGAAATCCGACGTGATCCATCAACAAATATCAGTAGTTCCTGGTAGTCCTCCAACACTGGAGATAGTGTAAGTTCAACTGTTGACATTAATTTGTATTCCAATATATCGAAAGTTATGTATTTATGCTCTGTTTCCCTTCTACGAAAAGGTGTGTCCTGAATTGCGCGTTTGTATCACGGGGAAGCCACTCTGAAGTGGTGTTCCTTCAAGTATATTGCATAGAAAACTGCGACGACGTCGATGTGTCTCCTGAGAAATACGAATGGTCAACAAATGCGGACCCAGAGCTCAACTGGGAGCAAGACACTTTCTTTGGAAAGAACTCCGACAAGCTGGCAATCAAAGAATTGGTCTTAAAAGAAGGCAACATTTATGTGTTTAGCGTTCAGCTTCTAGGTGCGTTCAATCTGCAAGCTGCGACCGAATCCATTTGGTTGTTAGTCTGTGTCCCAAATCCACACGTTAGGTAACTTTATCTGCATTGCCACTTGTTTGGCCATCCAATATGCCTGCACCACATGCCAACCACTCAATGATTGCTTCTCTTTGTCATGACGTCACAGGGGTTGTGCATGTTTAGTTGTAAATTGAACGTAAAAGTACAAGCAGTACACCGTGTAGATGTCGTTCTGGCTAGCGGTGCTCGCCGTAGATTTAGTTAAAAAATTTAAATATGCTTTTTTGATACTGCAATGGTTGTACTTGTAGACACACCCAGCATTGACAAGTACATGATCAAGATGAACAAGAGGCCGGTAGTGGCAAAAAATCCGCCATGTTCATGGAGTCCAGGGTCTGGAACCATCGACACGGACATCTCAATTCAGTGCGCAGGGTTCAGTGACGAGGACACTGACTGGCCCCTTCGCTTCTACCTTTATCAAGCTGATAATTTGGACCACGGCGGAGAAGAAAACTTCGGAATAGTCATGGCTTATTTGCTCGTGGAATATCCGTGGAATTTTACAGTCACCAAATTGCGACTCATGCAGGGCGACTCGAAAGATAGTTTCTTTTCAAAGATGACAGTGAAAGTTCGGGACTATTATGGAATGAGCATAACCTACGCTTTCTTTTTGCAGGTGAGATATTTCAGCGTTAGTGGACCATTTGTTTGCAAATATATTTATCATAACTCTAGATAAAGGCAACATTTCTTAAGTAAGAAAAAAATGCCAATAGGGTCTCGGGGATTATCAGAATTTTGCAGGGTCATTAATTTCGCTTCAGAGATGTCATATCTGGTTAAAAGCTGGTCTAGACCGACGGACGCGAAATATGGAGATCGGGATTCGAATCCCCCACCAGCTAGGCATTTTCGAAGTGAAATTCATATTTACCAAGTATAAAGATGTTAAAAAGTCAAGGGCATCGAATATCCTTCGTCCCGATCTCACAGCTATTGTTTCTCTCCACTGAGAAGTGTAATGAATAGACCATTTTTCTAATTGCCATTCCAGAGTCGATAAGTACCGAATAAAAAAGTATCCCCTTAAGACTTGCTTTACTTTACCAAATTTTAATCGTCCTTATTAACTCGGGAATAGCAATGATGAAAATAGTCTATTTAAATCAAGACCGAAATCTGTGAGCAAAAATACATAACTCCAGTTCCACACAGATTCGGGAGCGAAAGCGGTGGACGATAGAGATGGTGAAGAACATGTACTGCGGTGAAGATCCGGACTTCCCGAAAGTACCGTCCGTTTCGGCCATGCTAAAGCACGGTGATGCGTCGCGAGCCGTGCGGCTTATAACCACACTCATCGAGGGATGCGCGTGCATCGAGGGAGCCACGAACGAAACGGAGCTGGAAGAATTCAAGATTAACATGAAAGAAAAGTTTGTTTCTCATCTGGGTAAAGTAGACTGTCGGACTTTAAAAACGTCTCATGCTTGTCGCTTCTAGTATCTGCTTTACCTCTCAGCCGGTTGTGGTATAACAATCCTAATGTCCAGCCAACGCGTTGTGGCGGTTTCAGCCATTCCACAAGGTCGTATTTGTGGTGAAAATTTGAATGCTAGTGTTGTTTTTACAGTTGTCAACCATTTTTGCTAGCGCCTAGCTGCTCTCAGCTGCTCGCAGAGCTATTAAACTTACACGCATCTAAACAGGAGCTGCTCTTGCGTGTGTACTGAGTTTTGCTTATCTGGGTTTTTGGCCCCCAAGCAAACTAGGAGTCAGAAATGAGTGGTTTTAATAAGGTGTGTGAAGACCAGCGTCTTGTGGACCGTTGAGGTGCACCAAAGGCCAGTGCGCCTGCGCTGTGAAGGGTGTAGAGCGTCAAGAGCCGTTGGGCTAGCATAGGGATCGTAAACACGCTACTGGTTGCAGGTATGATACCGGTGAATTCCATCAGCGCCCTCGATCAAGTGTCCAGTGTCATGGTGAAAGTACTTCAAGCAGATGAGAAACCAATCAACCACGTAACTGCGAGGAAAGGGGGTGTCATATTAGATAATCTGAGCCGGTATTTGCTGTCGAGAGCGTACATTGACGAGAAACCCGGACATTTGCCAACCAAAGAAGTTAAATCAATTGCACAGTAAGCCAAAATCTCGTACATAATTCAAAGTCTGAGTGACTTCAGAATGGTGCATTCTCATAACCCCCGTTTGCTACGCTCCCGCCAGGTTTTTACGCCTGCAGCCGTGCTGAGCGCAGGCCTGTCCACTTGCTGTTTGTAAAAAATGTCACAGGATTTGATCTCGGTTTGATCTATCAAAAATATGGGACTGTTAGAGTGAGAAGGTAAATTTTGGTTCAACGGGATCCGAAGGGCCGCCTGCTCTAAGTTATTAGGAGTAACCAAATGATTTTGAACCAAATTTGAGCTACAAAAACTCAAATTATGGTTCTATAGAGATCAGTCCACAGATCTCTTAGTACTTCCAAAGTAGGACAGGACCTGCTATAGAAGCATGAAGATATCTATGTTCGATGGGGTTTGCCAGTATTCCAATAATATTTTCGATCATTTCTGAAAACGGACTTAGAAAAGTAATTTTTTGCACTACGTGGGTTATCAATATACTGTTAAAATCCCTAAAAACTGAAAACATGTTTTGATGGGCTTAATTTCGCCTTCGTCTTACCTTAGGAAACCGACATTGTCACATTCCTCACGCGTTGCACTCACCTATACACTTATGGTTTCGGCCCTCTTCAGGGCCGAAATTCTATCATAACAGAGCGCAAACCGCAAAGAACCAGAAAATATCTTCTAACGTCTCTAAAAGTCTTCATCTTTCCAAACTTATGATTGCTCTTGATCTACCACTTAGCCAGCTACATACGATATTGGAACTATTTAATTTTCTAGGACCATCCTAAGCTCAGTGTCGTCAATTTGGGTTGGAGTTAGTGATGAGCCAGAGCCGGAACCTACACCACCCCCCACTACGCAAGACGCAGAATATCCAATTTACGATGACATAACGGAAGAAGCGATCCTTAGAGTGGGGGACTCGAATATCGCAGCCCAGCACTTGATCAACTCGATCGATATGCTGGGGAAATCGGTTGCCTATCGGTTGGCTGAGACTCTGAACGAGACAATTGTTCAAACGAAACACATTAATCTGTTGGTCATCGTCGACAAGCCGAAAAAACTCCGGGGTAAATTCGTACTTACATTTCTTTCCATTTACCTAAATACTCAAATAATGACCTCAAGGCCGGTTATACGTAGGGAAAATTAGCTAAGATAAATATTAAAAGTTCGGTATTTAACATTGAACTACTTACAAATATTCTAGCCTTTCTATCACTTTAGTGTACAACCAGCCAGTAATTACTTACTGTCTTTGTCCGTAATTTGTTTAGCGTTGTGCCGTATTGTATCCTATTCGTTAATCATGGCTGATTTCTTCAGGATAGCTATCCGGGGGCAAGCGAGTAGAAAATACAAACATTTACTTCTCTTAAACAATTCAAAAATATGTTTTACCCTCAAGAGGCATCATTACATTTACACATACCTTCCGGCAATTTGTTATCAGCTTTCCATTTTCCACCCTAGCCTAAGTTCGAGTGAGGATATCTAAGCTTTCTTGCATCGAGAGATAAAAATAGCCAGATCGGTTTCTTGTTTTGGTAAAGGTATCACAGGGTGGGTGTGATACAATTCATTTTCAGTGCCGGAATTACAATATGGTGTGGCTTGTTAGGTATTTCTCTTTACGATGCAATGACTCACCTACTACTTTTCGCGTGAATAATATAATATTATTCAGACGTGGTATGCACTACTGATCGCAACGTGATGAAATTATTTCTGCGTTGAAAACCATTTCTTGCTATGACCAATCAGAAAACAGACGACACTTTAAATTCACGTTATTTTCTGTGAGCATCTGGAAACTGTGCTACCATACTACTATCTACCTCCATTCTCTTCCTCTTACAGAACGTTTCATGGGAAATAATGGTACGGGAATCAACATTAGCCAAGAACTAAGCGAAGAGATTGAGGGACAAGCATCTGTGATCAACTTGCAAATAGCAACCACAAGCAAGAACCCGTTTTGGTATAAGAAGCAAGCGATGAAAGTGAACGCCGATATTATTTTAGCCTCTGTATACGATCGATATTCAAAAGAATCCAAACTACTGCTGCAGAGAAACGCGAATGCCAAAGCTCGGTTTTTCGATTTCGGCCCCCAGCCTAGAAAACCCCTAGATCTCCGCTTGTGTCTGAGACCTTCGGGTGGTCGTTATTTTGAGGAACATCGCATTATTAACTTGACAAAAGATTTTGAAGACTTGGAATACCAGATCATCGTCTTAAGAGTTATTTTAGACAAAGGAGCGTCCGCTCACGTTAGCTTCAACGAAGATGAAAAATATTCTAGGCTTAGCTTGGTGCTAACTAGAAACGAAAGACCGAGCATAGATGATTTTGTAAACGCTGTCACCGTTCCCACCGAGACTGGCGTTGGCCTAGAAAAGTACACAATTATGTTCCCAGACAAGTCTACAGCTGACGGCGAGTGGTTTTACTTAGGCATATTACCGAATTTGGAAGATCTCAAGGGAATGGTCGCTCAAGGGAAAACACAAATGGACCTCTCATATGCATTGATGATGTCTGGAATTAGATGCTGTATTTGGAGCGACGAAAAGAATAATTGGACTACCGACAACTGTGCAATGGCACCGGACTCTAACAAAATGAAGCTGCATTGCCAATGCAAACATTGGGGCTTTTTCTCCGGCTCATGCGAAGCGCCTGCAAGCAGAATAGAACCGTTTTTTTATCTGGATCTGTCATTATCTCTCATGTTCGATAACATGCTGATAATCGTACTAGTGAGTGCCATTTTGGTGCTGCTATTGTTACTCATGTTGTGGGCACTAATAAAGACTTGCAGAAATGTAAGGAAGATTTGTATCACAGTACTTGAAGACAATAAGTACTATGAACGATGCGGATATGTGATAACGGTTTACACCGGTGGGCAAAGACAAGCGGGAACGAGTGCGAACATTGGGATTCAACTACTTGGAACCAGGAGCAACAGTAACTCGCATATCCTGAAAGATTCCACAAGATCTGTGCTGTACAAAAATTCCGACAGTTGGTTTTTGATGTTTACACGCGAAAATTTGGGAGAGATTAAATCGATCCGTATCTGGTCCGATTGCTCTGGACATTATCCAGCTTGGTATTGCGATAAAGTGATGATTACATGCTTGGCAACAAAATGTACTCAAGTTTTTATCGTCAAGAACTGGTTTTCCGTTACTCTCAGTGATCGCTCCGTCTACCGTGTGATTGATTCAGCAACAAAACAAGAATTGTATGCGAAAAAGCCACTTTTTGTGGATCATTTGCGTTTCGGCTTCCGTGAACATCATTTATGGTTTGGAGTTTGGATGATGCATCCCAGAAGCACGTTCACACGAATGCAAAGAATCGCAGTGCTCGGCAGCTTCATTCTAGCCATCATGTTTATAATCTTGCTGCTCTACGACGTTCCTAATCCCAACAATCCTGCTACACAAATCGATGAGTTGATCTACACATTATCAGCCAGAGAGATTTTATTTGCTATTCTGGCGTTGCTGGTGGTATGTCCTATAGCCTTTATTATCACACTACTATTCATCAAATCGGAAAACTCGTTCAAAAAAAGAGTCAGGAATGAGAATGTGACTCCAGAATGTCGTCTATTAGATCCACACGAAGAGATCGAAAACGGCAATGAGGAGCAAGATCTAAAGTGCCACTTCAAGAACAATGATTTTGAGCCTACAAACAGGTCTTGTTTCTCACGGATTGTGTTTTTTAGTTTTTTGATGATGGAACCACTTACTCCCACAGTCACATGCAAACCAGTGACCGGAAGCAAGGCTCCTACCTGCATCTGTGAAGGAAAATGCCAATGCCCACGGCGAAAGAAACCAATACGCTCTCGAAATAACGACGGCGGAGATAATGACTGTCAAACAAAGGGGCAATACTATTTTGTGTCTTCGGGTAAAGGTCACTACTGGTTTCCGCACTTGTTCATTTATGTTGCTTGGCTGCTTTGTATTATTATAGTAGTAATATCGGTATTTTTCATCATTCAGTTTGGAATGTTGTTTGGTGTGACAAAAACATGGTTGTGGATCACATCCCTAGCTTTGGCATTAATTTTCAGTATTTTTATCGTAGAACCCCTAAAAGTGTTATTAATGGCACTTCTACTTACATTTCTCTACCGGAAGTGTCCGAAAAAGATGCGACCAGAATTTGAAGTTAACGTGAAATATGGAGGGGAAAAGGAAGGTGATCCTCTTTCCAAGACATACGAGGATCGACTGAAACATCGGAGGGTCAGAAAAATGTACAGACCGTTACCACCAGACGAGAGAGACAAGATCAGGAGCAAGATTGAACTACAGAACCAACTATCAGACATGCTAATTGACCTATTCCTGTTCGTCATCTTCATCCTTGCACTTTTCATAGTCGTATGGTACAGCAGAGACCATCTAGCGTTTGCCAGCACAAAAAACATTCACAATATGGTCGTCGCAGGAACGTACGGTACAAAAGACGAGCTCGGAGAAGTACGGTCTGAGCCAGAGTTCTACAAGTACTTGGAGCAAACTTTGGTCTATGGGCTACAAGGAATGAATAACTACCGCAACGAACCTCTCAATGAAGTTGGGGTCACGTTGGATTTTACTACTCATTTGTTGGGGATACCACGATTGAGACAACTGAGAGTGCGTCCAGACTCGTGTTCTGTTCATCCAGTGTTCAACGGTTCAATAACCACGTGCGATCCTGAGTACGCTTGGTATTACGTCGACACTAGAAATTATTCACTCAGTTGGTGGCGAAACATGAAAGTGTACCAGGACACAGCAACAAAATTCAAAGAGCCATGGACTTATAAAAACGCCTTGGAGGCAAAAAGCTTGCCAATGAGAGGAAAGTACGCCACTTATCCCGGCTCTGGATACGTCGCACATTTGGGCAGGACTACAACAAACTCGTTAATGATGCTCCAGAATTTGAACAACTTCGAGTGGTTCAGTCCCAATACCAGAGTTGTATTCATCGAGTTCACCACGTACAGCTCGAACAGGAATCTCTTCAATGTCGTGAGTCTATTGATAGAGCGAAGCGCGACGGGGAATTGGGAGACCACCGAGAACATAAAAACCGTGAAACTTCTCGTTACTACTACCGAAGCTTCTATCTGGGGCATGGTCGCTTTCTTCATTTGCGCTGTAGTCTTAGTCTTACATTTAGTCCGTAACTTGTCGAAACTGGCAACCCTAGGCTTGAGACGGTTTTCAGGGCAGATTTGGAATGTGGTTGACCTGCTTATAGTCTTATTGTGTGTTGCCTGTGTCGTGCTTTACGTAGAACGTAGCTCGTATGTCGGGGCTCTTTTGAAACAGCTGGAGCTAACAAATCACAACGAGTACGTCAGCTTTCAAAGTGCAGCTTTTTGGGACATCATCCTAGCCTATGTGATGGCTTTACTCGTTGCCATCGCAACCTTAAGAATATGGAAGTTGTTGCGTTTTGGGGACAAGTTTAAGATGCTTGAGCTGACACTTTATTCTGCTGCCGAAGCGCTGCTAGGGATGCTTCTCATGCTAATGATTTTGATGACCATGTTTGTAATATTTAGCCATCTCTTGCTGGGAACTACAGTCGAACATTTTCGAGATCCATACCGAGCTGCTACGACTCTTCTGGCATCGACCATCGGTTTTCATGACCTCGAACTAGATGAACTTTGGGCAGCTCATCCATTTCTGGGACCAATATTTTTTCTCTGCTTCCTCATGGCATCTTCAATTTTTCTAGTGAACATGTTTATTACGGTTGTCGTATGCTATTATAAATCGGCCCAGTATAACGTAGTTGAGAAAAAGAGCAGCTACGGGCCCATTGACTATCTTCGAGATGAATTGAAATTTCACTTTAGGATTGGAAAGAAGAAAAACGATGAAAGACTGCGGGGAGGTGCCGATGCCACGACTTTCCCCATAGCAATACCCAAGCCTGAAGCGATCAGGAACGAAAACGCGGTGACCTTGGATAAAAACCGTTCGGAGGCGATGAGGTTCCTAACCATCGACACACTGAAAAGTGGAGTCAAAGGCAGAGATGTTCAAGAAGGCGAGTTCCAAGTTGTTTCCGACGAACGATTGGACGCAATGCTTCTTATAACGTTGGACGAAGTCATTAAAGAGGACGATACACACGAGAATACAGAGAAAGACGTGTTTTATAAAGGTAGAGTGAGAAACGATGTCAAGTTGGTTCCTGAAAAACAAGTTCTGAACGAGGAAAATATTGTCAACAAGTTTGGAAAAACTCGCAAACTCGTAAACCAGGAGAAATTTGATAACGCCGCTGGCGGCGAATTGAGTGAAGAGTTCGTGATGCTGAACAACAATTTGAATTACCTTTCACGTCTTTTGGATCAATTTGATTTCGAATATGATCCTGCTGAAACTCCATTTCCAATACGCCAAAGTAAGTCAGAGCCATTGATCGTCAAACCACACGGTCAACGCTGTTTGCGTCCACCCATTCAAACGGAAATTTTGTCACCCCATTCCGAATCCCAATTTGAAGTACTGCCTCATCACAGCAAGCGTCCTCCACGATGTAGGAAGATAAATTACTCACAAAAAGTTAACCAAGAGTATCCTGGCTCTAATGCAGTAGCTTCGTCTAGCAGCGATGCCCCGAATTCAGTACCCCAAATTAAAAAATTGCCTCCTCCAATCAAGCGTCCTCTACGATGTAGGAATAGAGACGATGTTGACAACGTTGCCCAAGAGTCTCTTTGGCCCAATTCAGTAGCTTCGACAAGCAGTTATGTCCCTAATCCACCATCGCAACTTGAAACTTTACCTTATCGAATCAAGCGTCCTCCACGATGTAGGAATAGAGATGATGCTGACAAAGTTAACCAAATGCCATTTTACTCGCCCACTGATGACTCAGATAGTAAAAAAGAACACAAGAAAGGTCATCATCACCCAGGATGTCGTAGTAAAAACTCTCTGGAGGATTTTCATAGATATCAACAAGAACGTTCTCCTGAACGTTATACACTTCGATCAGAAGAAAGTGAACGTCGTCACAAGAAGCGACACCACAAACAACAATGTCATCGAAGTAACTTTTTCGACATTCCCCAATGCCGCAAAAAATACCATTTGGAGTCTTTTGACCTCATGACTTCCGTGCAAGGCAGAGACCATTGCCACAAGCGGAGACAGCATCACCATTCCGGATGTCGACATCATCGAAACGTAGACGTACATGCGCCAAATCAACGGAAAAAGTGCGGAAATGACGATACTAAGCGTTGGGAGTCCAGCGCGTCTTTTGGACCTATGGTGTACATGAGTAGGAACATAACTGGGCAGTCTCCGGGGTCATCGCCCGTTGAAGAAGTACTAGAAAACCAGATAAACAGCATTGAAGGGTTCACGCTCATTCTAAATGTTAGCGGAGCAGAGGTTATGTTTAAGGGTTCACGGAATACAATGTCAACCTTTGAAATGGATACGCCTCAGACGCCAAGTGGAAGAAGTTTTGAGAATCAGAGTCGACAGCCGAACTCAAAAGTCAGCCTAGATCGAGCTACGGAGAAAGAGGTTATGTCCAGAAGTTCAAGGAGTAATCTGTCAGGAGTAGGACTAGATGCATCTGCAAGTAAGAGTTTAAAAAAATGTAATCGGAAATTGAGTTCTCCTTCTCCGGACGAGTTCCAAGCGAACCAAGATTGCCATAGAGGTTCTCGTACGAACATGTCAGCTTTAAGAGTAGAGACGCCAAGAAGAAGTTTTAAGAAACTTTATCGAAATTCGAGCTCAAGCTCTTCAGATGCATCCCGGGTGAACCACGGTCGCTTACCAGAGAGAGAGCTTACGTTTAAGCGTTCACGGAATAAGGTGCCAGTCTTAGATTTGGAGACATCTCAAGCATCAAGCAGACGACCTTTATTGAAGCGCAATCGCCAATCAAGCTCAAATTCGGCTAGTTCAGATGACTGCCGTTCTACAGACAGTGATGAGCGGCTACGCAGACTTCCAGAAAAACGCTCCAGAGAGAATTTAGAAAGTTCGGTGGAACGGAAAGTTCTTCCTACAACAAAACAAAGACATGGCATTGGGCACAAACGCACTTCAGCGTCAAAAAAGACGCCAGGGCGCTCTACGAGAACGTCCAAGTCTACCCAAGAAGACAAAAGTTTTGATAGTTCTTCTCTTTCAAGTACAAATGCCAGACACGAAGGAGCAAGTGATTATATTTCAAGCTCATCTTCGCTGGAATCGGAAAGGAGTGGATTTGTGATGAAATCTGCTGGCGCAAGTTCAGGCAGGAAGTCGAGCGCTGATGAACACCGACGTAGAAAGTGCTGTCGGTGTCAAAAGATGAAGCACGTTAAAACAGTTCAGAAAAAGTTAGAACGTAGGCAAGGTGCCCAAGCCAAAGAGGAAAGCCTGTCTCTAAAACCAGTGGCCTCAACTTCTGGTAGTGCCAAGTCGAATGTAGACGGTGGTGCGCTAGTGTTTCCACCGTTGATTGAAGCAAAACATATGAAGCAAATTAATGATGCCGAGAACGAGACAGAATGAAAAGTTGTTGTTGCAAGTGGAAATGAAATCAAGCTTCATTAAAACACAGAATCGAATGCATCAGATATTTGATGAATGCGATAGATAAAACGTTATCGGAAACGCTATAAGCCAGAATGACTGTGCCTCCGACATCTTTAGTAATGAAAACGGCGTCAACAAGCCAAAATGATGAAGAGAATGGGAATTTGTGTTCTTTGGCGGCTTTGATAAACCAATATTATCAACGATCTTGCATGGTTTAAGAAGTCTAATAATGTTGAAAATACCAAAAGCTCGTTGTCTTGCAATACGTAAAATAAATTCATCAAACTCCAGTCAACCGAAATGGTGGAAATTTTGACGGAAGTCAAAAAATATTAATGTTTCTGCACGAGAGCCATTCTGATTTTTTTACTGTTGTTACATTGTACTTTGTACTTTTCACAATACTGTCCACAATGTATCTAGATAAGTATCTTTTACCTATAATATCCACCATCTACACTGCACACATCATATTTCCAGCAGCGCCGCAGTGTATTTATTACATGGATTAGATGGCAAACATTATAAAAAGCTGACCGTAAATTATCACCTCGTTCTTATAAACAGCTCAATACAACGTCAGGAATTACTCGAAGTAAATTATACTTGTATTTTATGATTACACTTGATCAATAAAGTTCGATGCAATTTCATTTTGAGTAAATAGGAAGAGTTATATGAAGTCGTCGACCGCGTCTACGCGTCAATATGGACCCACTAACTTAGCGTTAGTGGGACTTCCGTGAGCACGTGACCACTCGACGATATATTTTCTAATGATGGCAATGAATGAACGCGATGATGAGATTCACAATGGTCATTGGATGCTGGACGAAGGACGTTGCATCGTTTATTCGCAATCGGCAGGGACGTTGACTGTAAGGTGTCTAGGGTGGTGGGAGGGGGAAGGGACGGAGGGGGGGGGGGGGATGGCGTC